>JADDOH010006456.1:0-28728 GCA_016648135.1 Agrypnia vestita
GTGTAGCCCTTCATTTCCCTTATATATACATTTTAATATCAGCGCCTGTAAAACTGTATTAGATCCTAGAAACAAGAAACTAATCCCTCTACGCCAAGCACATACAGGACATAAACCCCTTAAAACTAGTTCATCTACGCCGTACAATGATATCACATGCAGACATGACCAATATAATTACAAATATGCTTGCGTCCCGCCGACTGGACGCCTGTGTTTTCCAATAACAACGTTCCAGTCATGTATTTAACATAACGTCCTCCTGGTGTGTATGTGTGCTTCAATATCTTCCATCCAGTTAATGGTTCCCAAAATAGTGTTTTCCCTTGTATTATCTTTCAATATCAGCACCTGTAATCCTGATAGAATCCTAGAAACGAGAAGACTATTCCCCTCGAAAACGCCGAGCATCAGGACATAAACCCCTTAAAACTAGTTCATCTACGCCGTATAGTGATATCACAGCAGACCTGACCAATATCATTACAAATAGGCTTGCGTTCTCCCCCACCTTTGTGGAAATATTCGCATTCGCACTCACCGAATAGTAGGCCTGACATTCGTATTCGTGAAAGTAGCATTCGTTGCATCAAGTCAATTATATTTACAAGTATGTTCAATTTCCCCCACCTGGTGGAAATATTCGCATTCGTATTCACCGAATAGTAGGCCTGATATTCGTATTCATGAAAGTAGTATTCGTTGCATCACTCTCAATAATAAAATCATATAGATAAATAATTACGGTAACTCATAAAAATACGATATTACTTATATTAAACGAACAAAGCAAAACAATCTGTCATATAAGTAAATAACGTGATCACGGAAGACCGAAGGTTAACTACCCCTGAACAAACCGCGATCTGCCCACAATAATGGAAAATGTTGTAGCAAGCATTTCAAATATCTAATATTGAATGAATAAAACAATGTCATATGAATAACTATCGCAATTACGGAAGGCCGAAGGTTAACCACCCCTGAACACACCGCGAACTGCCCACAATAGTGAAAAATGTTCTAGAAAACATTTCAAATATCTAATATTGAATGAATTACACAATGTCATATGAAAACTATCACGGCTACGGAAGACCGAAGGTTGATCTGATCTAACCGTAAACGACCCACAATAATGGAATATGTTGTAAAAAAAACATTTCAAATATCTAATATTGAATGAATAAAAACAATGTCATATGAATAACTATCGCAATTAAGGAATATATACAATTCGAAACACGTCTTTATAAGAACTTGATAGGAACAAATCGTGTTTTCAACGATTGCCCAATGATACGCAATACAAACATGTAACGAGTTCAAACAAACCACACATTCATGTTTTTAATAAAATAAATATAAAATCCAGATGCATTTTTAAAATATATTATTTGTGGGGAATTCCTCGTACGATTTGAATCTATATCACGCTTACAATCGTGATATCAAAACACATAATTAATTCTCGTATTAATTGAAACAAGATCAGACAGCAATCGCGACATTGACTACGCACAGCGCCTTCGAATACAGGCCGATAATAAAATAATTAACCGCAATAGAAACCATAAATGTGTTCCCCAGCTGAAGACCGGCCGCATCTAAATTAACTATCTCTATACAACATGTACAATTCGAAATACGTTTTATAAGAACTTGATAGGAACAAATTGTGTTTAGAACGGTTGCCCAATGACGCAATAAAAACATGTAACGAGTTCAAATAAACCACACAATCTTGTTTTAATAAAACAAATATAAAATCCAGATGCATTTTTAAAATATATTATTTGTAGGGAATTCCTCGTACGATTTGAATCTATATCACGCTTACAATCGTGATATCAAAACCACATAATACTCCGAATTATCCCCAAGATAACACAAATCATATAGAAATCCGTGTATTCAATCGCCAGCATAGATAACAAAGCATTCGTTAGCATAAGAATACATCCGCCCTGAAGAACCTCTCGCACATTCCGAACCTCGCGACATTGAATATACATAATTATTCTGAACTTTAAAACCCACAAACAAACACGAAACACCCTTCGTCAGTAAAGTATTCCATTTTAAAGCCTTTATATCTTTGGTAACATATGAATATCAAATTTAAGTGATTTTTCATATGAACAGCGACAGAATTATACATTTCATAAGCGTTATGCAATAATTTGAATAACTATCACAGTCGCCACATTACGATTTCTTGTATATTGAATCTGAAGCGCGTATAGTAATAATTATCCCTAGGCCCAAAATACGTAACAAAACAATCCACAACATGTATCTATAATTGTTACGATCCAGAAAGTTCTAAATTGAATACACGAAAAAGGCAATAGAAATAAATAATATTGAAAATGCTTAGCTGTATCGTCGAGTGTTGCTGCCTCTGTGACTCACTGATGGTATTTCGGTCCTCTCTCCACAAGAGCCTCCGGCCAACGTTGATGCTGAAGAAAGAAGAAAGAAAGGGCTGATCCTCGAATTTGTATGGCTTATATAGTCTATATTTCTCGCCATTTTTGACTCCAACCGACGTGTAAAGGTAAAGTCTAACTCTCCGAACCATCCTCATTGGTCAGATTCGGTGCTAACGCCCGCGTCTGTGATTGGACAATCTCGTTAAACAAAATAACATAAAGCCTGCTTTACACGCCCGCGTGCAGAAATAATAAAGCTCGCCCGCACCTACTTAATCCCACGGTGTAGTCTTATTTAATTATAGAGTATTTAACGGTTTGTGAAGCTTCTCTTTACTATAAACTTTAGCAGATAGATATTTTCGTATAATTTTTCAGCAATGTCTATTTGAATAGGCCAATATCGTTACAGTATGTATGCATGTTTATAAATATGTACTTATTCCCAAAGGTATTGTCATTTTCAGTTTCGCAAACGGTAACAGCTGGAAACTTGGAAGTCCAGTCCAGGTAGTCCACGTCCAGCGCGAGTCTGGTGGGCGCCTCGTGCGCCCGCCTCCAGCTCGCCAGCATCAGCGACACGCACACCACCCACGAACAGGCGCAGCACAAGACCCAGAACATCCTGCGATATTTAGTGCGCATAAGAATTTGATAGTTGAAATATACCTTAGAAGGATCATAATATGATTATGTGAGGTATAAAAGCGAAGACTTGCTTTTATACCCCATATATCCAAAAAATTGAATGGGGTCATCGAGGATTATTGATTTAGAATGTACTGAATTCTAGATTTTATAGGAAAGATAGCTTATAAATTTATATGAAACATAATTTTGGAAGCGATAGATACATAAAATCTATAATTGAGTAAGTTAATAAACAAGTAATCGTCGGTGACTGTATTTAAAACTTTAATTTTTTTTTTTAATACTGCTGTCTTTGCTTTTATATCCCACATATCATAAATCAAAAACAAACAAATAAAACATTGTAAAAACTATTTGATGTATGTTTTACTGAATAATTCATAAATTATAAGTCACACGGATTAAGTGTACTTGATTCGTAGATTAAGTAGAATTTATTTTTGGATAACTACCTAATCTTACCTACTACCCAGCTTCGCCCATGTTTTCTTAACTTCATATTCCTTTATATTTTACTAAAAAATGCTGATAATATGCTTGTAAGAAACACCGGACCGGAATTTATGTTGTACCGTGTATCAAAATGTGCTCTTTACAGGTTTGAGGAATGAAGCAATGTGGTTGGAACACATTTCGAGCATAAACAGTATTAAATAAATGTAAATAAAATAAAACATGTGAAGGATTTAGAAGCAAAAGCGCCACTTTAAATATACGACGTGTTTGAATATGATTATGTGAAAAATATCAATTTCACGACTGATAACTGACTTTAAAAGCATTTTTCTGTTTAAAAAGCAATTTACCATTACTTTTCATTATTGTGTATGACATTTTTACTTATAATTACATGATAAGCATGACTTTTTTGTAAATGTATATTTTGAAAAAAATAGAAATTACATATTTATGCGACATATTATTATGGTGTATCAAAATATGGATACTATGATAATAATTCTGATAGAAATATTACGAAATAAATGTTGTATTCCTATTCTTTTTCCAAATAATTGGTTACGTAAAAGTTATGCTGCGATGTTTCCACTGCACGCCCCTGCTTTATATCTACTTTTAGACAATCGTATATATTATGAAAATGTTTACTTTTGAAAATAAATTTTAATTATTTATTAAAAAAAATCATACCAAAGACCGTAATATCAAAAAAAAAATTCGGCACAATCATCAAGGATTACTAATTTATAATGAACTGAATTCCAGATTTTATAGGAAACATGATTTTGGAAGCGATAGACACATAAAATCTAGATTTCAGCACATTTAAAATCAATAAGCCTCTGTAAGGCCCGGTTGTTTCAAGTTCGATCAAAGTAAGCGTTCGATTAAAGCATGGATTTTTACGAAAACGGATCGTCTGATTGGTGGAGAACGTAAAAATCTATGCTTTAAAAGAATGCTTACTTTAATCCAACTTGAAACAACCGGCCCTTACTGTATTCAAAATATATTTTTAATTTTTTGGATATCGCTGCCGTTTTTTTTATGCCACACATATACTATGAAAACACCTTTCGGTCCAATGTTTATTGCGATCAACAATGAACTTGAATCCATGAATGCTGGAATTTATCATGTATTCATGAAACACTGCCTTGGTTATTCGGAATAGCTTTTTTGATTTCATTATAATGCTGCTGAAGCTGTACTATGGACACGTGTCGCTCCCAAAGGGGTTGTTTGTGCAATAAACACCACCACGTGTAAAGGCGCGCGTGAGAAAATGACTGAATTACAACAGGTGCGCCGATAGATATCTGTATACACTTTCAGAACCTCCCCGGCTGACATCGAAATATTGCATTAAGGGTAATTAATTAAATTTGATTTTATCTCTTAACGACCCGGGTATTGAAAATATAACGGAGCCATAATAATTATCCATTCGCTTATTTTTCCTTCTAAATGTTTTGTATTTTCATATCCGATAAATAGTTTGAAGGGAGGTGAATTTAAGCATGAATAACGAAATTATTATCGGTTAACGAAGATTATTCTAAATATTACTCTTAATTGGAAAGTCATCATCTAACAGTGGAGTAACCATGCCAATGGAAATCTAAGGGGTATAAGTGGTCCACGCCCTACAAAACTTATTTAAATTTTTTTTTAATATTCATCATGAATGTTCGTTATCGAAATTAAAATGAAAAAGGATTTTATGAGAAAACGTCTGTCTGTAAAGTACTACTTATTTTTGCAAGTGCTAAATCGAGACAAGAACAATTATAAGATTAAAATGAGATAATATCTACTCTTTTTGATGAATAGATGTTATCTTAGAGTAGTTTGTTGGTGTGATAGCTCGCCTAGTGATCTGGTGGTCGGTGGTTTGAGCCCCATTCCAGCACACCATCAAATTAGTCCTATTCTAATAGCACAGGCGTTTCAGAAAAGGACTGATTTGATTTTTTTTAGATTATTTTGAGAAAAGTAAGAATATTGATGTGACGCATTCGCATCTCTATTTTTTTAAAAAGAAAAAAAATGTTTTCACAAAGTAATTATGTTTTTTATGATTCTAAGCACGTCATGCATTACATATTTATACAATACATTACATATCATGCCTATATAAAGGTCCTTTTTTTCAATTTTGTGTTGAGAACCAACTTTTTTAGGTAAGCCATTGGTCACAAGATGGAGAATCAGATGCTGCATTGAAAATGAATTATAAACAATCTTACTTTAACACATTTTTCAATCATATTCTCCTGTAATATCATACCTACATCAAAGACAGAGGAAGATTCGGTAGCACGTCTTACCTTACAATGGACGGCATACTAGCCCGATGGATCAAAATATTAATAAATAAAAAAGGGTTACTTTCATATCTTAATGTGGCTACCATCATTTGCTTATAATTTCTCTTGTACTCTTTAATCATATTCGATAAGGAAATATTATTATAGCTATGTACATACTCACATTTAGTTGAATAGGTAATAATAACCTGTTGTTTTCGTAAGGTGATTTTAGAAAAAATCGTGTTGAATTTATCTACAAAGACTACCTACCCGTATCATAAACGATTTGTTAAGAATATGTACATTTTAAATATAATAATAAATTACTTTCTTTGACAATCTTAAAACTACCGTATATTGTTAGCAATATTTTATTTTTCCTTGCAGATCTAGTATTTGGACAATGTATAATATTTATGACTTACATAAATCAAAATATTAGTTTTTATATTTCTATACCTATAAAACTCAATGTCTGCCTGTCCGTCTGTTTGTCCATCTGTCTGTCTGTCTGTTCTCTATACAAATTCACACCGTTTGTCCGATTTGATCCAAATTTTGCATACTTATGCTTTAAAATCCGGCGGGTAACATTAGGCAACACTTCCTTCCTATTCTCATACCCCTTTTTTTCCCCCTGACACATTTTCGATGCAAATCTGAACCGTTGACCGATCGAACTCAAAATTTTGAAACTATTCTTAGGACACGGCGGGTAACATAGGCAACATTTCCTTCCTCTTCTCTCACCCCTTCCCCTCCTTTGATATATTTTCTAGGTATCTTTTGGCTGACCGGACCTAAAAATTTGGAAACTTATTCGTTAGGACTCGGCGAGTAACATATGCGACATTTCCCCCCTATTATTTTAACCCTTCCCCTCCGCTTATATATTTTTGATGCAAATCTACACCATTCGAATCGAACCTTTGTTTATCCTCACAAATTCATTTTAAACTTAATCCTTAACCCGTGCAACGCCGGGTAACATTATTATTGTATATTACTATACAATACTAAAAATACAAGTATTATTACTATATATTACTTATACAACGTGAAACGCCGGGTAACAAGCTGGTATTATTATATATTAGTTATACAAGAATATTTTGCCAAATTAAACACTGTTGAATTTTAGATAACCCACAATGCTACACTATTACGTATACACAAATATTTGAGAATTTTAAGTTATGAAACATTTTTAAATTGTACGTTAGCCATGTTATGTTCGATATTTATTTATTGATTTGAAAAGTATTACTTCATCAGGGCTTCTAAAAATACATTTTCAATCGAAGCCAATTCAAACCCAAAAACGTTAGCTTTATTAGAAAAACCTAAATCCATAGGAAAACGTCGTCGTATTACTTTGCTGAGAAATCAAACACGCGACGAAGTCTTGCAAACAGTTAACCTTTTGCGAGGTAACACAAATAGTAGTTTCTGTTGGCAGCTCGGTATTTTTAGTGGTTTTATAATGAAAAATGTCAAAATATGAAATCATATTGTATCAAAACCTCGTTACTGAAGAAAGACAAATTGACAAAAAAATTTGGCAAATTTTTTATTTTCAATACTAGAAAATTTTCGTCAAAACAAAATATACATATATATATATATATATATCTATATATATATAGATATATATTAATATATGTTCTGTTGAGATTTCCGGAGTTGCTATTGTAATGGAACAAAAGTAGTTTTCTGGAATATCTCCCGCGTTTCCCTGTAAATTGTCTCCTGAGAAGACCTAGGCCGACGTTTCCACCGACCAACAAGGCTGTTTGATGGGAGACTTTCATGTCACCCGCGAACAAGTATGGCTAGTCCGTAACTTTTGAGGCCTTTTTAGCCTCGATAATGGCACGTGATACCGTGTCGAAACGTCGGCCTAGGTCTTCTCAGAGAGACCATTCACAGGAAACGCGAGATATTCCAGAAACTACTTTTGTACCATATATATATATATATATATATAAAAATGTTAAGATTAATTCACAAATAGATAAAATATGACTAAAAGATATATTTAAAATTAGTTTTAATCTGTCGGGGGGTAATTAAAGTAGGTAATGTTAAATTCTTATCAAAATTAATTTTCTTATCATCAGGGAAATTTTATATAGTGCTTATAATAATGAATATACTTTGTCTCATATGCGTTCCTAAAACATTCATATAAAGACACCAATGGTCTCGCAGCGGTCACTACTAGCCGCTTACGCAGCCGGCGGGAATCTAAACCCGGCCTTCCGTGAGACAGGCAGGCGAGGATATTCACCACTTTACCACCATGAATATGGGATGAGTGACTTAATAGCTTTATTTAAAATGCTAAGTAATATTTATTCGCAAATTTTCTTTTTATAAGGGATGTGTGTGAAAGAAAATAATAAATATGTAGACAATAATTAAAAAAATATATCTAAAGGATGATATTTAAGAAATACGATAAATTTTTTTTTTTTTTTTAGTGTATTATTGTATTAATAAAATTTTTAAACCAATATAATTTTGATATAAATATCAATTGTTATCACAATCACGCCAAAGAAGTATAACTTCTACCACGCTGCTCCATTTTTTTTTATTTTTTAGTCTTGAATTCAAACGAAATTATTATATCAAGATATTAATGGAACAGCAAATAATAATTTCAGCATTTTCGCTTCACAATTTCGCTACATTCCCCGCTACATGTTTCCGTTACATCTTCCACTACATGCTTCCGCTACATAACTTCCATTACAATGAAAATTGTCCTCTGAATGCGCCAAAATAAGATAACTAAAAAAAACAATATAGTTATTGAATTAATTTTAACACAATGATTTATACACAACGTTTTATTCCACTAATTTGAGTTCTATAAGGCTAAGCGCTTTCGATGGACACAACTATCATCTTCAGAGGCAATATTAGAAGTAATATTGCTTAATATTGCCTCTGAAGATGATGGTTGTGTCCATCGAAAGCGCTTAGGCTTATATAACTCAAATTAGAACGTTGTGTATAAATCATTATGTTAATCATAAACTTCCAAACTATAAACGAAACAACGCTTAATTCATTGAATTAATTTTATCTTATTTCATTGTATTTTTAACTATTTTGACAAAAACAAGACAAAAAAATTATATGTTTTAAGAAACCGTCTTTTAATATTCTGGTATCATAATTAAAGCTGCAAACCTTCATAAATATTGGTCTCTTCAACTAAGTGATTAATTTAAATGATGAAATGTGAGCACTTTTGTGAAAATGAAAATGTTCCCAGTCCCCCAAATGATTCCCCATTGAAAGCGACAATTGTTCATCTTTTCCCGGAACCCCGAGACTCTGGAAATGAGTTGCGTAAAAGCAATGAAGAATTATGTCCTATTGGCCCATCGAGGCGTTTCGTTTCCGAACCGTATAACATTAATTCTTATTTCGGACTTTATTAACTGTTTTAATGCAAGGGGGGGTAATATTTCGGTCTGGGATGTAATCGATCGCGCGGCGGCTCTCGGGGGGCATTAGCGCCCAACGCACGATTTGTCGGAATTTCGCATTATAAAATGGGGATTGAGTCACGTAGAATGAAAATACTGGACAGACGGAGAGAACCGGAGATATGGAAGGAGGGCGGACGGGAGCGGGGCCCACCCGTCTCGGAAAAAATGAACAGATTTATATTTTTAAGGGTTTATTTTGAATTATACAATTAACTAATTACTTTCTGCGATAGATTTCTACGATTTCTACATTTTATTAAATAAAATTTTTTTTTTGGGTCGCAATCCTAGGATTGGTCTGCAACAAGCACTCGCTCTCTCCACTCCTCTCTGTCACGTGCCAGCCTCTTCATCTCTTGGTAGGTGCTACAGCGCACATCTTCGATAATCTGGTCTACGTAGCTTAATCTCGGGCGGCCTCTACGATTGTTGCCTTCAACATTTCCCTCGACGATGGTTAAAAGCAGGCCCGGATGCCTTATATCATGGCCTATCCAATTGCTCGCTGTTGGGCGATTCTGTTAAGGAGCCGCCTCTTTTCGCCCATCCTGCTCAACATCTCGTCGTTTCGGATATGTTCAGACAAATGGATTCTCGCTATGCGCCTGTAGCACCACATCTCAAAGGCCACTAGCCTCCCGGACATGCTCTGGCCGATGGTTCATGTTTTGCTGCCATACATCAGCACACTCCAGACAAGAGTTATAATCAAGTTTTTCCGAACCTTTAAATCTATAAACTATATGTTGTATATCCCAAATCGGGGCATGGAGAACCAAATAAAAAGACATAATAAGAGCTACTCCAATATATTCTCCGATATATAGATATGTGTCGACCGACCGACAGACAGACCCTGTGCTGTCCGCTCGCCAGCTAAATGATGAGCTGGTGCTCACTCTTTTTATAGCGGCGCCACTTTCTGCTCCCATAAAGTGACCTACCTGAATGCACCACAGTATATTAAATCACTGTGGTACGAATATGAACATAATTAATTCATAATTTCTATACATTACCTAGCAGGTGTGTGCACTCAGAACATTGAAGTATGAGTTGCAGGTAAACACATATTTCGGAAAAAAAAATATAAAACGCTTTGTATAAAACTAATATTTATTGAATTATCAACATGTTTCGGGGACAATGGTCCGTATATCATTAACTTTCTTTTGATATTTATTTATAAAATTTGCATACATATAACATAAGCTTACAGTAAGATATATTAGTAATTTTTTAAACAAGAGAAAGTATTAAAAACAAATTAATATTATAAATAACCAAATCTTGCAAATAGTCACGTATACGATATTTTTTAAACTTTTATTTTTCAAATATTTTTGCATACTATGTTTTATCCTGATGAAGGGACCGTTGGCCCCAAAACATGTTGACAATTCAATAAATAGTGGTTTTATACAAAGTGTTTTATTTTTATCAAAATAATTATGTAATCCACCCAATACGAGCAGTACACCCAACACAATTATCACAAATATAATAATTAGATTATAATATCTTTTTTTCCAAAATATATGCCTACCTCTAACTCATTCTTCAATATTCTGGCTGAATGCACTGGTACTTAGGTATAGTATAGCCAGGACATGAACTCCATGGAACAAGAAAGGCTGAGGATAACTATACTTTTTGTGAAGTAAATCAAACTTACGTATTTATTTGATATTAACCAGAAGCATCTACATAAGCAGAGTTAATTAATTAGAATGATGTCATCCGAGAGGACCCTGGGATGAACCGGCTGGGCATATTCTCCGATTGAGAAACAAAAAACTGGCTAAATACGTTTTCACGGCAGTACCATAGAGATGAAGGTCTTTGAGACGACCCAGGAGAACGTGGAGAAAGCAAATGGAGTAGCTCTGCGAAGAAAGATTGATCTGCTAGGGGTACCGAGTGACCGCCACAGCTCTAGAAATAGGCCCCCGACACGACTTGAATGTTTGCGTTGCAATATATTTTGGAGGTGGTATTTCATTTATATTATAAAATATTTTCACCCCTTCACTTACTAACTTGAAGAATTTCTCAGGAAAAATATTAATATTTGTCAAGAGCGGAAGGTATCTTACACAGGTATATTAATTACAAAAACGTGCTGTTGAAAAAGTTCTACACTTTAACATCTTACGGCTTAATTTGTGTACTTAATTTATATACCGGACTAGGTCTCAACCTGGTAACACTGGAATGAACACATTATTATTATTGACATTAAATAAAAATGTGAAGGGTTCGCGTTTGTGTGGAAAATCTTTGATCCATAGAGTGAGGAATGAACAAATTAGAAAGGAATGTAATGCTGGCTGTAGTGTGGTAGACAGAATAAAGAAAGGAGTGCTGAGATGGTTTGGTCACACATTATTATTGACATTAAATAAAAATGTGAAGGGTTCGCCTTTGTGTGGAAAATCTTTGATCCATAGAGTGAGGAATGAACAAATTAGAAATGAAATGTAATGCTTGCTGTAGTGTGGTAGACAGAATAAAGAAAGGAGTGCTGAGATAGTTTGGTCATGTAGAACGTATGAGCGAGGAAAAGATGGTTAAGAAAATATATGGGGTGAGTGTTGAAGGCAACATGAATTAGAGGGCGTCCGCGAAAGATCTGGAATGATCAGACACTAAAAATATTGGATGAAGTGTTAAAAGTCACAACAACTGCAGAGCTTGCGTGAGAAGATGTATGAATGTAGCCGAAGCAAAAGTGATGTGCTAACATAGAGGAATATGGCGTTATATCGTCTCTGCCTACCCCTGCGGGGAAACGGCGTGATGGTTAGTTAATTAAGCGACCAATTTGCTTTATAACGGTATCTGTTTGTAAAATGACGACTGGCTGTACGGTATATCAAAAAATATTACAATAATTAATAGAACAGAAATAGAACAACTTGCGAATAAAACAGAAATAAAACTATTTGCGCATAGAACTCCTTCAAACATCGCGCATGTCATATAAAAATGATTTTACTGTCATTAATTTATTTAATATTCACATTGCATTTTATGTAGTATGTACCTACATGTTCAGTGTCATCAACTGATCCCTTCTGGACAGTCATCTCCACTACATACACACATTACGATTTTCTCTCCCTCAACCCTAATCATTTTTCTCTCATTCCTACTTCCATTGGCTTCATTTTGGTGTATTTTATATTTTGATTCATTATATTGCGCAGTGGATCCTATAATTGCTTTATCGATGGTTCATTGCTTATTACCATTATAAAATAAAGTACTGTCGAGATTATTAACAAATAATAAAATATTTGAAATAGTTCCGTGTCCACTAAGGCTAGTCGACATCTATTTATTTATTTATTTATTTATTTATGGGAAACTAACAGTACATATAAAGAGATTATACATGATTATTGAACACTATAGAGACCATCTTACAAGTTTCCACAGAATTAACCTGTTGTGTTTTAACGTAAAGCAACAATAACTTGAGTTATAGAATAAAAAACAAATAAAGTGAAAGTTTTAAGTTATGGACAAACTATGGGAGTCAAAGAATTAGAGGTAAAAGGAGAATAAGGAATGGATAGGAAAGGACAAATCTACTTAGTAAAAAGGACAAGAGATAAAAATAAAAAGAAGTACAAAAGATATAAGTATAGCACAAAGATATCTGATCAATACATCTGCATATATATATGTATATATATATACGAGGTCTGGGCAAAAAAAAAAATGTTAATCAAAGAAAGATACAAGATAAAAAATTACATATACGAAGTCAGTTCAAAAGAAAGAAGATGCATTGAAGAAGAGGAAAAAAAAGAAGGTTTATGACCGAGGTGATCACAAAGGTAAACAGCACGCAATATTCGACAACGAGCTAAAGCCTTCCCGAGTCTACATTACGCAGCGAAAAGGGCCAATAATTAGCATCACGAACGAGTCCATTATGTAGGCGCACGAGTCGAAGGGTGGGCTTCTGGCTCGGGAGGGCGATCCAACATACTAATATCACAAAGGTTGACTTGAGACTATTTCCATGTCCGCCTCTGTATCGATTCCGCCGAGAGTGACCGCCGCGTCGGCCCCGGAAGTGCCCCTGGGCGGGGGTGTAGGAGCCGTAGGGACAAAACCTGGGGGAAATGGAAGGCCCATTTCTGTAAAGTGCCATTTCTTGTAACGCCGGACACGATACAATCCAATCGAGCTGAATTTTTCATGTTAATATGCTTTAAAGCTAATTCCGTTACAATTTATTTGACAGATCAGCGCGTGCGGCGAGTCATAGCGTTTATCGCCCCGCCATTGGAACCGAAAAAACTCCGAAAATAAATTTCGGATTTTTGTATTGTTAGAGTATCAAAATGTTGTGAGCTTTAAGCTAGGCGATTAAGATTTTCATTTATTGTTTGTAACGGTTTTATATTTTTAAAAACGTAATATTTTTTTGACCGCATGTCCTCAATTTTAAAATTATTTTAATAATGATTGTTTTATATTACACTAGCTGTACGTATTTCGTACCCGACATTGCTCGCGTTAAGGATATAGTTAAAAATAAGTTTTTCGGACACACACAATGGTTCCATTGCAAAGTCTTTAATAACAGAAACAATGTTTCCATTTATTCTAGGCTTGGATGGATGGAATGTTCAGGACGGAATTATGTCCTATGTATTCCGCCGGGTCCTAAATCATAATTATGCAAAATTTGGGTCAGATCGGTCTTACGGTGTAAACTTATTCAGAAAATATATCAGGTGAGGGGGAGGGATAAAAGGGGAGGAGTAAAGTTGTCTTTGTTACCCGCCGGTTCGTAAAGAATAAGTATGCAAAATTTGGGTCAGACCGATCTGATGAAAGAGAAGAAGGCCGGATTTTGCACTTTTTGCACCATTCATATTTTCGATTTTTTTCATAAACACCATGTTTGATTGCAAAAAGAGAGTCTAAAATGAAAATAAAATTTCGTTTTTGATAAGGACCCATCGGGAGAGGAAGGGGGGAGGTCCCGAAAAATATGATAAAAATCAGGACCCACAATGGGTTTCGAGAAGTTTTCATTTTTAGAGTCGGACGAAAACTCGCTAAGTTATTAACGTTTCAAAGGTGTTTTTCGGATTATAATGAAAATAGCTAAAATTTGACTCAATTTTGAGGAGGAGAGACGTATTTCCTAAAGACATCGGTGGGCTGCGTCCGTTTGGGGAACTTGAAATTTTTGGAATCGGGCTCTCGGTCGACAAGTTTTTTCACGAAAAACGAAAATAATCAAAAAGACTGTGCATACCGATAAAATGCGTTGTCATCGACGTCGAGTCGACTGCAAAATTTCAGATCGATAGGATGACGGGAAGTGTGTTAATTTTCACTTCCAAGACATTTCCACACACACGTACGTACGGCGGCGAAACTAATATAAAGAATTTAAAAAGCGTTACGTGTCTGAGACTTACGCATGAAAAAAATATGTGATAAAAAAATCTCGCTGACAAAGAACCGAATTCCGGACTTCTACGGACAGGCGGGGATATTAAGTGTGTGAAATAAGAAGTAGTTAACAAATATCTTAAGCTCTAGTAACAAATGTAGTAGACATGTAAGGAAAGGAATGTGTGGAGAAAGGTCAAATGTTTCTTTGATAGGAGCACCGTATTAAAGCACTTTTCTCTAACTTACTTGATAAGTTATTTGTATTTGTATACGAGCCACTTTTTCATTTTCGTCCCGAAGTTTGGAGTCGGCGTAATGATCCTGGATTTTATTCAACGATATATTCCAGTGTCCTCGAGCTATACTTATTAGTTATTTAGGTATATTCCAGATCAGCAGGACATCTTTAGAAAATAAGCAATTCAATTTTAAATATTATGCTTTTCTTTTACAACAAAAGCAGTAGGGGAGATCCGCAATGAAACGGCCACTTTTATAAAAACTTCAATTTTATTAAAACTTTATAGCCTTGAAACACAAAACAATCTACCTATTATACATATTTAAAATAAAATTGTCGATAAAATTATTATAAAACAATAAAAAAATAGTTTTTGTAAAAGTCTCGATTTGTCATTTTCAAAACACCGTCGCTTTGAAAAGGACAATGGGTGTTATGAAACGGACATATGAATGAAATGAAAGATTTATCAATTTAAATACAAATTTAACAATGCAGGAATTTTAATAGGAAATAAATTCAAACATAAAGTAGGATTAGTATAATTTTATTATTAGTGAAGATAAGAAAATATTAATTATGAAAGTAAATAATTTTATTTATTTCAGTTGCAATTTTGACAGAAAAAATTACTTCGAGTTTGTGTTTACTGGGGTATTATGCCGTGTTGTTACGACCTTTCGGGCCGACGTTTCGGATCCCATTGCAGGGTCCATCATCAGGGCTGATGTGTTGTCTTGAATGTTGGTGTTGTGGTTAAGTATCGGCTTGCAATACCGTGCCGAAGTCATGATGTGTTTGTATTGTGTTGTATGTATGATTCATCTGTTGTCTGATCACTATCTCTGCGGAGTCTGCGACGAGAATGACTTTGAAGCGCCGGATACCAAGATGTTTTTAATTTGAGACCATCATCTCTATTAATGTTTATCGGATGCTTGTAGATTTCTAGTGCTTCCTTGATAAGACGCGCATGGTGACTTTTAGGCTTTCCAAGGATTTTCGGTTCGAATGCAAAATGATGGCCGGTATACAGAAAATGCTCAGCCAGTGCTGATTTTTCTTCGTAGAAAGCCTACACATACGAACCGCTATCTACATGCGAGCTCCCACCATCATCCTGCTCAAAATAAATTTGCTACATTTGAAGAAGAAGTGTGTAATTAACCTTTGAAAAATGTCGCTGTTAATTATGTTAATAACAAGTTTTTCTGGAATATCTCTTCGGCAATAGTTTTCTTTTATCTCCATTCCTGTGGCCCCGACTGGCCAGTGCGCAGTGGTGCAGCTAGCAGTGGACCTACACACTACACACGTGAAATGGTGGTCTTGATAGATGGCGACTATTTACAATGAAGGATGCATCATTAGTCAATTATCCTGTGGGAATATTTCATCAGTCGCCAAATGAAGTAGAACGCCGAGCGATTCAACACGTTCATGTCGCACCATTTAGTAAAGTGTTGGTAGTTTTACGGGCAGGTACTCTGCTACTTCAAATAGGCGTTGAAATTCAGTAGCCGGCTGATGATATAAATATTAGATTTTTTATATACCTTTATTAAATTTCTTCGACATGGTAGCTTAAAGGTATTTCTTATTTGATGAATAAAAAAATTGGTAGAAGTTATACTAAACTATAATAAATGCAAAGGCGTATATTAATGACACTTTAGTATTGAGTTGTAAAAATCTATACAGATCATTCTGCATTATTTTATTGAGTTTCGTGAAAAAAAATAAAACTCGTAACCTCAAATATTTAAAATAATGGGGGCAAACAAAAACCTTCTTAAATTAATGGTTCGCAACTTAGATAATCCCTGCTCTTTTAGTATATTTTGACGGACTGGAGAAAACCTGTGGTTCTCGCGTTGCCATCCACGCGTCCGAGATTCGAATCTTTCTCCAGCCATGTAATATAGTTTTTATAGTCGTGAATTCGTTCGAAAATTATTATATATTACTGAACATTAATTTCAAGTAAATTTCGTGGTCTCGCATTTTCGCTACATGCTGTTGGCCGCTACACGCATTTCCGATATAATACGTACGCTATGCGTGCGCAACTTCCGTTACAATAAAATTTTTACCATCAGTGCGCCAAAAGAAGATAACTCCAAAAATAGATATGTAATTTTTTATTGTTTTTACTTTTAAATGATTTATTTAATTAATTTATCAACACAATTCGCTACTGAGACGGTAAGAAGATATATCTGCCATTGACAATTGTAAAGGAGTCCATAAACAATTTTTTGAAATCAATAATAATACAAATAACTAATACAAACAAAATAACTTGTAAAATACATAAATTACATCTCTGTCATTTTGAAGTATAATAATATAATTTCGAATATATATTTTTAGAAGAAACTTAAGAAATTGGAAAAAAAAATCATCTACATTATTTAATTTTGTATTGATCTGTTAGATATTTAAGGCTTTCGCTAAAGAAAGGCACTCCTTTCCTTCATAATATATTTTTAAAATCACAACTGAATATAAATTTTGGGCAACGCCGGGTACTGATGGATAGTATTATTAATTAAATAAAAGTAAAAAGTTTAAAAAGTTTAAAAAGACTAGTGGTAATTTAGAAACCAACACAAAATTATTTTAGAAAAACGGTTCAATATTGCGAGTGTTTATTGACTTTTTAAATATGTATTACTAGTATCTACGTATATTGAGTTTAAGAATTAAATATTTTAGAAATATAATTTAAATTGAGTTAGAAATGCAATATTACGGAATAATTTTTTTTTCGCTCGTAATAAAATAATTAAAAATCTGATAATTTGTCTTAATTCCAAATGTAGATATTGTGTATACATACTCGTATATAAAGATACTGTCATGAGATGTGTCTGTGAGAGGCAAATGAAAACACTAAAATAATTCAAAGTTCAAAAGTCATTGGAGTGAAATCGGAGTACCTTTATTAAATTTATAGGTGCTATGTGTTTCCAGAATATCTCACACACTTATTATTACACTGTTTCTTAATTTGCACTATTTCACGCTGTTTTCATCGCATCGATCACTTTCTAGTAATATCCGTTCAACATTATTATTACAATATCGCGTGAGCTAACCATCACGAATGATTAACGCGCTTGTTTTTATAGGTAAAACTACCTTCTAGATCTTTCGAGACTCTTGGGGATTTTTCCAAAGATTACTAGAGAATTGTGGAGCGTTCTAGACGATTCCAAAGTGTTGTCAGTGTGACAGCGCGCAACCTTTCCCGGATTTTAATATGTTGTGACAATAAATTATACATAAACCTTTGATCCTTGCTATTTTTTAAAGATTAAAAAAAAGTACAGAACATAAGAAGTCTAGTTAAAGAAATGAAAACTTAAAGAATCAAAATATTTATTCACTAAGCCCGAAAAATGAATAAATTGATACATGAAAGCCTCAATTAACATAAATTTAAGTCAACAGCGTGCACGATAACGCAAATAAGAAACCCCACACAATGTATGGAAGAAACGGTATCTTTGTTCATATTATGTAATCTTCTGGGACTTGATATTCCGGGAAGGGAATAATATTACAGGGAGGCAAAACTTTTAGCGTGGCGCATATTTGGAGATGTGCGCCACGCCACTATTGGACCCTCGCACAAATGTGAGCCTTTCCGTTATAGAAATTTCATTAAATTATACGAATTTATCTCAGCAGCCGAGTCCCTTAAAAACACATTATTGAAAATTTTAAATGTGGGTATATTTATTTATTTATTAAGGAAACTTAAGTTTTTTAAACATTATATAATGTAAAAGCATAGTGTTCATTTCATAGACATGTTCATTTCAAAAAGATTCACAGATGTTAAGAACAAAGTTAGATAAGATATTTTTAAGATAATAATTTTAAGTTAATTAATGAATTGTTGTAAGTAACAAACAATGTCAAGACTGAATAATGGTAAGTGATTGAATGTGAAAAAAAGTATATCAAGAAATGAGTTAGTGAATGGGAAAAAAGGATGAGGAGGTAGGAGTCATGATAGAGGTGGAGGAAGAGAAGATTAGATATATTGAGTGATTGGTCAAAGTCGATTTAGTACATGAAATATATTCTTCTTCAAAAATCGCAAAATAATTTTGTGATGACATTATTAATAGAGAGGAGAGTGACTGCCGTGAATAGGGTGAACGTTGCTTTGAATGCAATAATTTCTTATAGAAATATGTCTACCGAGGCAAAACTAGCGGTACATAATGGAGTTCTGGTACCGACACTAATATATGGAAGTGAAGCCTGGAGCTGGCAGAAGAGAAACGAAAGTAGATTGAATGCAGTGGAGATGAGGTCCCTTAGCCCTGTGTGTGGTAAATCCATGTATGATAGAGTAAAGAATGAAGATATTAGGAATGAATGTAAAGCTGATCGTAGCATAATACATAGAATAAAAATAGGGTCGCTCAGGTGGTTTGGGCATGTTGAGCGAATGAACGAGGAAAGAAAGGTAAGAAAGATATATGATGCAAGTGTTGATGGCGCCAGAAAGAGAGGGCGACCACGGAAGACGTGGCATGACCAGAAACCAGATACTGGAAGATGGTCCTGTTAGAAGCCTGAACAACCGTCGAGCTTGCATGCGAAGATGTATGAATGTAGACGAAGCGAAAGTTGTATGTCAGGACAGAAGAGTATGGCGCTCTATCCTCTCTGCCTACCCCCGCGGAGAAACGGCGTGATGGTAAGTAAGTAAGTAATATTATTAAAATTAATATTATTAATATACAAATAGTTATCTTTTAAATTTATTTTCATGTTAAGTAGGTACTTTATTATTATTCATTTTCCTTTTATAACTTTTTTAATATTTTGATTATCTATTCTTCGATTTTTGAAATTAATTTTTGTTAGTGTACAATTGTATCCTGACGCAGGATTCATAGGCCTTGAAACATGTATATATTTTAAATATAAAAAGTGGTGAAAACTAAGTTTATTTTATTAATCATACATGTAATATATGTATATGTGTAGCTTAAATGTAGATAAAGGTTTCTAATTTATGAACATTCAACTGTGGGCGGAAACTCGTCTAATATCCATTTTATAAATTGGTCTATTCAGTCAACCAACATTCCATATTTTCATTTCGAAATATTCGCAGTTTTAATACTTTCACAATTTTTATATGGCGTAGAACAAACCGTAAATATAAAGCATACCTAAGTCAAAAAATGTATACTATTATATTTTGCTATTGCTTTTTGGTTATTCATTATGGATATAATTTAAAAAATTAACTTAGTTTATCACCACTTTATTTGGGGTAAAAATCAAGTTAAGTTGTTCAATTTTTAAAAAAAAAAAATATTCTGTAAAATTTCGATATAACGAACATGCATGTCAAGAAATTTAGTCGTTTTACTAAATACTTAAGTACATATAGAAAATTTTATATGTGGATTACTTCTTATGTACCTACTCAACTCGGTGAAATTACATTTTTTTTTCTAAAATAATAGTGAATTAACATAAAAAATAACCCGTTAATTAAAATAAAATTAAATTTTGGTTAAAAGCATTTTCAAATTAACAGGGTATTAAATTTCACATATGAATACGGACCGGAAATTAGGTCCATTAAATTTGAAATCTGTTAAATCTAGGCCCACATAATCGAGGGGTTATTGTATCGTATACCTTGATATACATGGTACTTAATATGTTTAAAAATTACAGTGTATATTTATGCTTCTACGCCCTGGATACACGTATTTTTGCTAGTAAAATATAATTAAGGTGTTTTTTATGGATAAAACAATTTAAAATTATTTTGAAATATTTGGTAAACCCATCTCTACTGATTTAAATTTAATACATTTTATTAATTATTTAATTATTGCTTTTCGTACTTTTTTCTCACTTTTTTCGTTTATTGCTCCGTTTTCAGTCATACCTACCGTTGGTTAGGTTTAGCGTTTAAGATGTGAAATCATATTAGTATATGAGTCATTCTTAATTGAGTTCCAGTTAAATATTTCAAGATTACGTTTGTTTTGTTGATTTATTATAATTGAGAACTTGTGAATACTCTGTATAAATAAATAAATAAACGCAACTTTTTTCTCAAATATTTACGCAGTAAATACTTTTTTGTTTAATAAATTTTCCTTGGAATATTGGATTGGGAATTATCTGCTGCGATATATTTTGTATTGATGTGATGTTTGCATTTTAATATTATACGTATGCATATGTATTCATCAGGAGAAATAAAAAGATGTATCCAGCTGAGTTGGGCAACACTGGCAAAACTAGGGCATATTCTATTACCACAATCTCTAAAGACTAAAGCCTACAACTAGGGCATGCTTCCAGTACTTCGATACAAAGCCGAAATGTGGACTCTTACTGACGATGTAATTCAATTAAAAATTGCCCAGAGAGTAATGAAAAGAGCTATGAACAATATTTTTTAAATGTGTGTTCTGAGAATACAATTCATGAATTTTTCCACTTCGGGGTTATTATTTAATTATGATGAATTATAGAAATCTCACAGATATGAATCTATTTATGTGAGAAACGTATGATGGCTCAGAGTGTACTACAGAAAATTAATCCCTAGTATAAATTGAACAAATATAATGGCTTACTAATATTAAAGACATTATATGCCTAACTATATTCGCTGGGAAAACAAAAACTTTCCTTAAAGCTTATTATAATAAATTATTGTCAACTTATTATGAAGGACCTGTTAGTCGAAAAACAGTGTTTGCGAGATACGTGTTCTTGGAATTATGGCCACATCTATATTTTTATTTAATACTAGCTATAATATGCCAAAAATGACGTACTTTTATTATATATATATATATATATATATTATATATATATATAATATATATATATATATTTCGGAGCCAATTAAGGCTGCGAGAATAGCACTAGAGTAGCGTAGCATCTTGATAACGTTTCTGATGGATATTTTTAAATAGAGAATTATGCTTTTTTTGCTTCTAATACCTCATTATTATAAATATTACACCTCATTATCATTTGAGCCATCTAGTAGCATTAGTGACGGATATTATTACATAGAGAATTATATATTTTTAATAATGATTAATACCAATAGCATATGCGATAGAGTGATGGATGCATTTATTAGTTTTAATTTTAATTTAATTGGAAAATTGAAAAAAACTAAATATTTAAAAAATCTAATCCTTTATTATTAAAAAAGTATTAAGTAATCGCTTTCATTTTATTTAATAACAATTTTGAAATTATACTTATTTGAAAAACGGAATGAAATCAGCTGTTGCATAATTCGTTACGGACGGACATTCGAAATTGTGGCAGAGTCGTGAAGTGATCTCCATCCATCAGTGCATTGAAAGTGAATGATGATGGTAATCTTAAAATAAATATCGCAGCAAATCGTGACATAAAGGCTACTAAAGAATGGTTCGATGACATTCTTTTGTCACTTTATTCGGAAAAAAACATTTATTATTCCTTTCATACAAGAAAAAGTATCTGAATAATCTTATAAAAATATAACGATTCATTGTTAAAACCCTAAAAATGATATGACATGCAACACGGAATGTAGTATACTTAATCATAAGACTAATATTAATTGTAAGTCAATTGTTATCTAGGTATAACAATTGACATACATGTCAAATGGCAAGATCATATCCGTCTGGCCGTGGATCGATTGAGAAAATTTATTTATGTTTTTTATAACTTACGCAGTTCATTAAACAAAAATACTATTAAAATGATGTATTACGCGTTGGTGCAGTTCTATTATAGTATGGTATTACTGAGAGGGGAGGGGCTTATAAGTCCATCGTACAGCCATTAATTATAATACAAAAAAATAATCATTAAAACCATTATTAAAAAACCTTATGACTATCCTACTGTAAATATATTTCTAAATTTTAAAGTACCATCTCTTACAACTCATACTATCGCCCTATGCCAAACTTATAATGATTATTTTATAAATAAATCCCACCCAAATAAAGATACCAACTTTAAGAACCACCATGGCACAGCACCACCATACATACGTGGGAGATAAATGGTACAATACATTATTGTCACAAAAAAAAATTCAATAAATAATCATTAAACATCAAAATACGAACAGTTTAAGAAAGAAGTCAAATCCTTGATTTTAGACAGCGATTATTGTAACAATGGCCACAAGTGTCAAATGGTTTCTGTATAATAAAAAGTACTACTTCTAAATAGTTACTGCTTAATAAAACATTGTACTTTAATTTGGATTGGAAATACTCTTCCCATAAGCTCGAGCTATTGGCTCATATTACGGAGAGTATAATGTCATACTACATAGGTTTAATTTATTATTAAAATCATTGTAATGTATCTGACGTATAAATAAATAAAATAAATATGCAAAGCTAAAAAAATAATGATAAACACTCGAAATATATGGCATCGAAATTTGAGTGTTTTTTGCAACATCGGAGTGTAATATAAATCAGCATTCTTCGGTATTCTTTGGGGTTATTATTTAAATTTATAAAACGGAGTTGAGGAGTTTTCTCTCTTCCATGAATGATTTAAAAGATTTTGAACAAACTATCACCTAAGTTTGTCATTGTCATTTTTTAAGAAAAGGGAACGTCACGACAGGCGGAAAATAGCTCTACAGATTTCCCCGCAGTGACAGCCGTTACGGCCAAGGAAAATTAAATCATATTAAATACTTACCACCGATCCGATCAGGATAAAAATGGATGAAGAAAGAGAAGGATAAGAAGTTTTAAACCATTATTCCGTAAGTACAATCAATACCTTCATAATTACGAATAACTGCATATTTACTTCATATTTTACTGATTTACTGGTAATGGCATTTCTCGGTAATTTTGCTAGCCTGTGCAATGAATTATAATTTTTTTTAAATAACCCCCTCACGTGTATTTATAACATCTACAACTTTGAGCACATTTGACAGGTGTCTCATTTTATTAACTAAGTTAATGGAGTGATTCCGTAGCCGGCAGAAATGAATCGAAATTACCCATCGGATTTAGGGTGCGGAGCCCGGCTATATAACGCCGGCAGTAATGATCACAACCCCTGGCTCACGAATAAATGCCGATTTTTTCCGGAATATTAACCGCGCACAGTCTTAACCTAACACAGGGGTATAAAACTACCGCCGCTGTCTATGCCGGAGTAAATAAAAAGGTTTACGACCGACGGACGAATAGAGGCCCGGCGCCATCGCTTATTCCATAATTCATAATTTCAAACGAAACTTTCACTCCCTTTAAATATTTTACGGCAGCTTTTAATTCTTCCATTACATGTCGTATTATATTTTAATGGGTGGGCTTACGGCTCGTTTTAAATTAAAAAAATTCAAAACATAAATAATACGTTACGGATACATTTAATGGTATTTTAATTTTTATTCAAAGCTTTTGTAAAGTGAATTTCCGGCCGAATTTCAAATATTTTTTAAATAGCTGCCTTAATTTCTGGCGTCCGTTTGATGAATGGGAATACCACAGAATCTCCAGGAAATGTTTCCGGATTGATCAACAAACAAACAAACCTCGGTTCAACATTTAATTTATTTCTAATTTCCTTCTTACGCAATGCTGACTACGTAAGAGGAATGCCATTTATGATCATTACTTTATTTTTAATTTTTACCATACAGATTATGAATAGGTACCTAGTTAATTACCCTAAACAAGAAATTCTTCAAAATAAGTCAACATTTTAATAATGTTGCTTATTTTCTTCTTCAAATGTAGCATATTTATTTTGTGGTAACATAATTATAATTAATATAAATTAACTTTGTTTAAACCACTTATTTATTGAAAAAAATCAACATGTTTCAAAGCCAATGGCTTCTTCATCAGGAAAACAAAAATAATATTTAAAAATCGAAGTATAGATCAAAATATTAAAAAGTTATATATGGAAAATAATAATATAAAGTACCTAATTAATATGAAAATAAATTTAAAAGATAACTATTTGCAAAAAGGACCTGATTATTTATAATATTCAATTTACTATTTACACTCTTTCTTATTTCCAAAATTTCTAATTTATCAAATTGTGATTCTGTATAATTTGTATGTAAAATTTGTAAACCCTTATTAATATCAAAAGAATGACCCGTAGCCAAAAGATGGTTAGGTTAGGTTAGGTTAGGTTAAGATGGTTAGCAAATTCAGAATAATTATTACTATTTAAACACCTTAAGTGTTTTTTAATTCTAATTTCAAAATTTCTACACGTTTTTCCTATATAAAAATAATCACAATCATTACAAATTAATTTATAAACACCCGATTTTTTTAAAAAATTATCCTTATCTTTATTATTTAATATGTATTTTTTAAATTTATTATTAGTATAAAAAGCTGGTTGAATAACATTTGAAATATTTTTAACTATTGAATTAGAAATTTCATTATTTATAAATATAATTTTCCTCCAATGTTTATCAGAATCACAAATTGAAGGGTAAACAAAAGATTTTAAAAAATTTTTCTTGTACTTTTTATTTAACATAATATCAATTAATTTTTTATCATAACCATTATTAAACGCGATCTGTTTAATAATTTTTATTTCAATATTAAAATTATCAACAGATAATGGAATATTAATTAATCTATTTAACATTGAATGAAAAGTTGTAAATTTTTGAGAATATGGATGGTTAGAAGAATTGTGTATAACTATATCTGCATATGTATCTTTACGAAATATGTTAAAATCAATTTTATTATTAACAATTGAAATATTCAAATCCAAAAAATTTATGCTGGAATTTTGTATTTTTACGTAGTTTATTTAAGAAATTAAGAAAAATTTTTAGTTGTCTTTCAGTACCAGTCCATATACATAAAATGTCATCAACATATCTTTTCCAAAAAAATACATATTTTAAATAATAAAGCAGAACTATTAAAAATTCTTTTCTTTAAATTATTTAAAAATATATCAGCCACTAAAGAACTTATACTAGAACCCATTGCAAACCCTCATTTTGTTTAAAAATAGTATTATCAAATTGAAAGTAATTTTGATTTAAAACAACGTTAAAAAGTCTATTCAAATCATTAGATAAATCTTTACAAATATTTGAAGAATTTAATAATTCATTAATAATAATTTTACTTTCTTCAATTGGAACACCAGGAAATAAATTTACAACATCAAATGAAACTAAAAATGAATTATTTGGAATATTCAATACTTTTAAATGGTCAACCAATTCAAGAGAATTTTTAATGGTATATAAAGGTTTAAAAATATTACTTTCAACAATTATTTTGTTTAATATAGCTGATAATTTACTACTAGGTGCATTACAATTAGATACAACTGGTCTAATAGGTCGATCAATTTTATGAATTTTTAATAGACTATATAATTTAGGAATTTGTGGATTTTTTAACATTAATCTATTTTTTGTAAACAATTCAGCAATAGTTTCACTTTTACAAGTTTTTAATTTATTTATTATTAATTATTTATTTATTATATAATTTATTATCTTTAATTTTTTCTTGACATTTATTAATAGGATTTTTTTCCACTTTTTCAAAATTATCACTTTTTAGAAAATCCATAGTCTTATTAACATAGTCTACTTTGTCCATGATAATTAAAGTATTACCTTTATCAGCTTTTGTAATAATTAAATTATTTTCACGTATAACTTTAGATATATTCAATGCATGCTTTTTTTCCAAATTAAATTGATTTTGGTTAACATTATGAATATTTGATTTAAATTTTTTTAAAACTTCACCACATTTATATTGGACAGAATTATCTTCTTTAGTCAAAGCACAATTTAAATCAACTGCCAATAACTCTAAATTTTTAAAAATTTTGATTCCAGTGACATTATTCAAGATTCATTTTCTAATGATAAAAGTCTAAAAAATTTTTCAGAAGTAAATAATGAAAATAAAATTTTATTTTATGACCGTATTTTAAATTTAACTAACTACAATTTTAAAAAAGAAGAAATGAATTTGTTATCAAAAGGTTTAAACTATAATTTACATATTGATAACAATTCTAAATAATATTATTTTTAAACAAAATGAGGGTTTAGCAATGGGTTATTAAAATATGTCTAATGATTTGAATAGACTTTTTAACGTTGTTTTAAATCAAAATTAATTTCAATTTGATAATATTATTTTTAAACAAAATGAGGGTTTAGCAATGGGTTATTAAAATATGTATTTTTTTGGAAAAGATATGTTGATGACATTTTATGTATATGGACTGGTACTGAAGGACAACTAAAATTTTTTCTTAATTTCTTAAATAAACTTCATAAAAAGATTCAATTTACCATAGAAATACAAAATTCTAGCATAAATTTTTTGGATTTGAATATTTCAATTGTTAATAATAAAATTGATTTTAACATATTTCGTAAAGATACATATACAGATATAGTTATACACAATTCTTCTAACCATCCATATTCTCAAAAAAATGGTTATCCAACTATAACCGAAATATAGCGCAAAAATAAGATATATTTTTACAAATCCGCGAAGTTCCCGAAAAATAACCATTTAAGAAGGCAGTAAATATAGTATAAAGTTATAGATTATAGATAAGTAGATGAGATATCTATAATTGATTATATATATATATCCTCCCTTTATTTTTTTTTTTTTATTTTTGATTTATTATTTTATATAGACTGAGTATACCTTCCCATCCCCGTCATTCCCTCACATGCTACCCCTTCACACAAGTCCATAAGCACGGTGAATTTATTTGCATATAGGTCTTACTTTATGGGTCCCTACAATTCACGAACATCCACTAATTAATTAATTAATTAATAATGTATGAATTAAACGACAAAGTAGAAGCTTCCGAGATTCTGTTCGACCTACTTATTTCGAGCATTTTTCTGTAGTCCTACATAATTACTACGGTAATTTACATAATTTCTATACTTGCATTGCATAAAGTTGTCTAATTTTATTTTCCTGAATCAGTAGAATCCCAACTCTCATATATACTGCATAGTTAGATAATTCTTTATATCTTCTTTGATTTCATTCGAGGGGCCAGACATTCACTGTAAATGCATATTTCGACTTTTTTTCGAAATTGTGGGTTTTTATTATTCATTTATATTAAAACATATATGCTAGGCTACATTTTTTAGGACGATGAAAACATTTATTCAATGTAGCAGTAATGAACTGAATTTTTTTCAAAATAATCATGAAAATATAAGCATTTATCGACAGGCCGCGGCCAAAAAATTCGTTTTACGTGTCTTAGACAAAATCAATAGTTTCTGAATATTTATATGTACGCAGAATATGTTTTCTCACTAGTGTAAAGCTAGCATTATGATGATAAAACTGCATTAAAATAATTAATAATTGTTCAATATTAATAAAGTTATAATTTTTTAAATTTGCAACAAATTTTTATTTTTTGATGATTTTAAAACGATTTTTATTCGTATAAAGAGATGATTTTTTAACAATTTATTGTATTTACACACATACTCTGAGCCTTCAACTATTGTTTAAAAGTTAGTTTTTTTTAAATAAAAACACGTTAATAAGAATAAAAATTCCAAAACATATATGACAACAAATGAAGCAGTTTTAAAAATAGCTTTGATATTTCACATTTCA
>JADDOH010006458.1:0-191806 GCA_016648135.1 Agrypnia vestita
TGCATGTATATATATAAATTGTATCAGACCGCGTTTAAGAAATTAACGTAAGTTCAGAAGAAAAATGGAAAGTAATATTAAATTTCTTCAAAAAGAGCAAAATGGTTTTGTGGTGATATTATTAGGTAATAAAAATATAGGTACTTTGTTTTCATCACTTATTCATTGAAAATATCAACATGTTTCATGGTCTGTGTTAAAAAAATGAAAAACAATCATCATGTTTATAATTTCATTTATAATGATTGTAATTTTTTTTTATATAGGTGGGTACCTACGAAAAACGTATAGAAATTTTGATGTTAGGGTGAAGGAACACTTAAGGTGTTTAGGTACTTAGCAATAATTATTTCGAATTTGAGAATCATCTTTTGGTTATCGATTATTCTTTTGATATTGATAAGGATTTATAAATTTTACGTACCAATTCTACAGGATTACGGTTGGATAAATTTTGGATTGGATTTTGGATGGAGAAAAAAAATGGAAAAATTTTGAAAATAAGGAAAAGTTTTAATAGTATATTGAATATTATAAATAACCAGTTTTTTTTACAAATAGTTTTTTTTTAAATTTGTTTTCATGTTAGTAATTAATTATTTATTCATTTCCATACATTATTTTAACTGTACATTCTTCGATTTTTTATTTTTTATTTGTTAGTACCTATACATTGTTTCCTGACGAAGGTACCATTAGTCCTGAAATATATATTTTCAATAAACAAGTGGCGAAAACAAAGTCCATTTTTATTGATGATATAAATATTAAATTGTTTGAATACCATACCTAATGCTAATGGAATGAAGATTGAAGGCGCCAATCAGCGACGCCGCGCGCACCACGTGACCCTCGTCACGTGTCCGCCAGTCCACTGCGCAAGGAGACGGATGAATAATAAAATAATTTGTTTGCCCACAAAGGAGATGCTCACTCCGGATATGAAGACTGATGGCCCGAAGTGGAAAGAGCAAGTCACACTCTACTCGCATGCTGCGCTCCCAGGATCCCGCGTCGAGGGTTGCTATACACGGATAATGCGAGGGGTATACGAGCAAAGACAGCAATATCCCACTGAGATGCTTTTGTGATAAATACAAAAAATCTATCACTACTTAAGGGAATTTCTCTGGAATCGATGGAGCCTACATCTTGTTGGAAATCTATACTAATCTATATTCTATACTAATATATAAAGAGGTAAAGTTTGTGAGTTTGTAAGTTTGGATGTAGGAGGTAATCTCCGAAACTACTCATCCGATTTCAAAAGTTCTTCTCACCAATATTTAAAATGGACTTTCAGGGGGGTTATAGGTTATATATTATCCCGTTCAAATAAAAGGGCTTTTCGTGGTGACCTATTTTACAACTAAGGTCGGCGAAAAAATGGTCGAGCGATGCGTTCTTTATGAACACTGCCTTGACTGTAAAAGATATTTTAATACTTTCTATAAAGAAGTTGTAGAACTCAAAATGTTTTATAAAAAATTAGCGACGGCTTATATCTATATGTTAAGTTACAAAAATTGATAAAATATGAATAAAATATATATTAAAAATTATTTTTAATCCGTCAGGGGTAATTTAAGTACGTAATGTTAAATTCTTATCAAAATAAATTTGCTCATCGTCAGGGAAATTGTATGTAGATAAAAAATGCAATTCACATAACGTTGTTTTGGACCAGTAGTTTAGGTTATATTGATTTTTCACTTTTCCTACTCTTAGTCTCAAACTGAATTCCACGCGGGCGAAGCTGCGGGCAAATCTATAAGTTTATAAAAACAATTGCACCTCGCTTTTCCTTTTATATACATGTACATTCGTGCATAATTAAATATTTAACTTTTAAATGTGCATTTGCTGTATTTTCTATCAAATTGCTGCTTTTGGGTATTGCTGTCTTTGCTAAAATCTCTCTCTTTATACTCTCACTTTAGTATGAAACATAGTATGAGCCATTTTATTACCTATCTCACAGATTCTTAAGGGTTGATTGGTTGAAGTGCTGTCTATATTGCTGTCTTTGTTTTTAATAGTGATTTGAATATATTTCCTATCAAATCTAGAATACAGTACTCCTAAATTATTATTTTTTAAATTGTACATAATATGTTATTTATCTGTCTTCTTTCAAATATTTGAAAGGATTGTGCTACAGCCATATATGGTAGAAAATGAGTAATTACCATGATACAGTAGATATATAAAGATGTCGCCGTTGTTAATGATACCTTTTATTTTTAAAAAGATAAAGACAGAGAGATAAAGAACATATTTATATACAACTTAAAAATAATTTGATAAAGTGCGAATTAAAATTTACAATAGTTACGATAGAATTTGTGAACGTAGCACTGAGTAAAGTGATCACTTAAACCGGCTAATACAGGTCATAAGCCCCGTGGCCACACTGTAAAGACTTCCCATACATGTTTCACATATAAATAGTTTTGTCTCTATGAGACTTTGTTTATATGTGAATAGACTATAATTTATATCAATTAATGATTAGGCATCGCTCTGCGGACAAAATCCAACATACATATAACGATGTTGTTAAAATTAATAAATTACACACAAAACTAAATTTGTGTGAAGAAGTTAACCATGTCATACATTTTTGTCGAGGGACAAAGACATTTAATAATACAACTGTGGTAGAGACCTTGATATTCGATATAAAACACACTTGTATGTGATATCAGAGATAACAAGTTGGAAGAAATGAACTAATATCCTAAATATGTACTATAATAAATATAAATAGTAAAAGTACATTTTGTCATGCTTGTCAAACTTTATTTCAATAGAAGGGAGGCTTAAATTGTACTTAGGTATTACACACTTAAGTTTTTACCTGTTCGTCTGGACGGAATCTTAAAATCGCTTTTCATCTGCTTCCTCAAGGTCCAATCGAGATGAAATTTTGCACATAGATGTATTAATTCAATTAATTCATCAAAATTTATTAATCAAAGTTATATGGGAAATTATTTTATGAGCTCACCAAAAGATGGCATTAGTTTCCTACCGATTTTGTATGCTGGGGTTAATATTAAGACTAAAAAGCAGAAAATTAAGTTTAACTGAAAAAATATTTTTTAATGGAAACCATGCTTATATTTAATTTAGGTACCCAGTATAAAGTTTAAAATAAATTTTTGGACAAAAATCTTTGCTTCATTCTCCAAATAAAAGCGTGGGAGCTTTCCCTCCATCAACAACAGAATATGTAACTTATATCCATATCGTAATAAGCGCTCACCTTTTTTATTTCGAGTGAAGTAAAATAATTTTTGGTCTGAAATATATTAGGTCCATACATATGAAATTGGCGTTTTGCCGTACTGTCAAATTTGATCTCAAATATCTTCTCTTTGGTTAGGAATTAGAAATCCAAATTTATACAGTTATTTACTCATGTATTTGTGTTTTGAAAATTATAATTCATTTGTTTTTTTCTCAATTGTTTTTTTCTTTGCGTCACTCAGTTTACAAAATGAAAAACTTGAAATATCGCGTTATTTACGAGTACGAGTTCCACCGTGGCACCAGTGCTGCAGAAACGGCTCGAAGGATTAATGATGTGTATGGCGACGGTGCCGCAAAAGAAAACACAGTGTGTTTTTGGTTCCAACGTTTTCGTTCTGGAAATTTCGACCTGCAGAACAAGCCCCGTGGACGGCCGGAGACCAAAGTTGATAATGAAGAATTGAAGGCTATTGTGGAAGCGGATCCATCGCAAACCACATCCGAGTTAGCTGCAGGCTGCGGTGTTAGTGATAAAACTGTTTTAATCCACTTGAAGCAAATTAGTAAGGTGAAAAAGCTTGAAAGGTGGGTACCTCACGAATTGAGTGAAGCAATCAACAAACGCGCGTTGACTGCTGCGTTGCATTACTCAACCGGCACAATAATGAAGGGACTTTAAATCGAATCATTACCTGTGATGAAAAGTGGATCCTGTACGATAAATCGGAAGCGCTCATCGCATAGGCTGAACCCTGCCGAACCAGCCAAACCATGCCCCAAGCGAAAATTGACTCCAACAAAGATACTTGTGAGCGTTTGGTGGACTAGTGCTGGTGTCGTTCACTACAGCTTTCTTAAATCTGGCCAGACGATTACGGCAGATGTCTATTGTCAGCAACTGCAAACCATGATGGAAAAGCTAGCTGCTAAACAACCAAGGCTGGTTAATCGCTCTAGGCCACTGCTGCTTCATGATAACGCTAGACCACACACTGCACAATAGACGGCTACCAAATTAGAGGAGCTTCAATTGGAATGTCTAAGACATCCACCGTACTCTCCGGACCTTTCCCCAACAGATTACCATTTTTTTCGAAATTTGGATAACTTCTTGCAAAGGAAAAAATTCAACTCCGATGGGGCAGTCCAAACCGCCTTCAAAGATTTTATTGATTCCCGTCCGAATGGTTTTTTTAGTAAAGGGATCGATGAACTACCTATGAGATGGCAAAAGTGCATAGATAGCAACGGTACATACTTTGATTAAATAAATATATTATAATAAAAAAAATCGGCTTTATGTTCCTCCCATACTAAACCTCAATTTCATATGTAAAGACCTAATATTTATTACTTTTTATTACATTTACATATTAAGCGTGGTTAACATTTTTTTAATTCAATACATATTTTACATATTTTTTTGTTTTACTATTGTACGGTACCGATATGCGTGAGTAATGGAGTTACGCATTTCTTCACAGTGGCCCAATTTTCGGCATCGTTACGTAGATGCGGGAGACGCGTCTTAAATTTTATTAAGACTTCCTCGACACTTGTTAGACACTTCGTCACACCGTGGACCAGCGTTCATAACAAAACATTCCACGCGAACGCATCGTGAAGGTAAATACATTCATCTAACTTTTGACAGCGATCTTCATTGATATTGTCACGGGTTCGCGGCGGCCGGAGACGAAATAAAAGCTCGAAATAAATTAAAGCTTTATTTATCACCAAAGTCACTGGATGCAAATTTAAGTGGAACACTGTTCTTCGATTCAAACTAATAAGTCACTTGTCTGTGGATCACTTTAAATTCCCAGGTTGTCTATGGTCTCTTCGGCTGTTAACCAAACTGAAGAAACTTATTTAAAGGTATTTTGGTGCATGTGAGTTTTTTCCAGACTATTCCAGACAGCCCGAGAATCTTCGGTTTTATGCCATTCTCCTCGATTTTTAGAATCTCGTGATAATATTATGTATTAAAATAATATTAATAAAATAATATTAAAAAAAGGGTCGCTCAGATGGTTTGGGCATATTGAGCGAATGAATGAGGAAAGAATGGTAAGAAAGATATATAATGCTAGTGTTGATGGCGCCAGAAAGAGAGGACGACCGCGGAAGACGTGGCATGACCAGATCACCCAGATACTGACGAACTTGCATGCGAAGATGTATGAATGTGGATGAGGCGAGAGTTGTATGTCAAAACAGAAGAGTGTGGCGCTCTATCCTCTCTGCCTACCCCCATGGGGAAACGGCGTGATGGTAAGTAAGTGAGTAAGTAAGTAATAAATATTTCAATAAACTTCTCAACTACTTATAAAAACGTATCAAACTATTTATTTTCTAAAAATCATGGTTTTCCGTTGACTTAAAGATTAAGTTGTTTATACATATTTATTATGTGGATAGGTAGCTGCTTGCTACTGAGAATAGAAAAGATTATCTCATATTCTTAACATAAAAAAAAATATAACATATTTTTTAAATGTCTGAAAATATTTCAGTCAAGTTAAATTAAAATTGGTCTAGTGATTAATAAAGTTGTTGATTATTTTTATGTTAAATAAACTACATATTTACTATAAATGAAAATTCGGTAGATAGGTAGCCTTTAACGAAGTTGGTATTATCCTAATATATATTAATTAATAATATTTTATTTCAATTGTAAATACACAGAAAAAAATAACTTAACATTGACAATTTATAATGTGAATAGTCAAAATTTATGGAATATAGGTATTTGTTTCAGAATTATTGCTGCGAAATTATTTTCAATGCAAATAGTGTTTTATACCTAACCGATATATTATTGAATTTGGGAAATTACGCTTCATTCATTCATGATGATCATTTAATTGGAAAATATAAAATATGTTATCTCTACTTGAGTTAAATTATATTATAAAATATAATTAAACCGAAGCAGAGATAACACCAAGTTTACGGTTTTCGTTACTTTTAGATGTTAACTTAAAAATATAACTCATTATTTATTAGCACATATCTACAACACTTTCAGAATGTACTCAGTGATAAACAAATGGTTAGTAAAAAGCATATTTAACCTTATTAAATGAAAACTTGTGAAAAATTGAAAAATATTTGCGAAAAACTTAAGATTACGTATGTAAATTGATTAGACGATATATATTATGTTTAGTAGGTAGATATGAATACAGTTTATACCTGCCTTGAACATTTTGTCACGGAGGCAAATAAAAACGCTATAACAATTTAAACTTTTACTTAGACACGAATTAAATTGGAACACTGTTCTTAAATTTATAATTACTAAATGTTTCTAGAATATTTCACGCACTTATTATTACACTCTTTCTAAATTCACACCAATTAACTTTAGTTTATTATATAAGCTTGCAGTTGATTAAGTGTGGGTACAGTGCGTAATACGCGCATTGTTTCGTGGTGTTAAGTTTACGGATACGAGAGGGGCGTATCCGTAAACTTAACACAACGAAACAATGCGCGTATTACGCACTGTATCCACACTAAACCAATTGCAAGCTTATATGAAAAGACCTGTACAACTGTTTCTGTTCAAAAACTTCTCGCCCGTTTGCAGGTAACTCCTTTATTTACTATCGCTGGAATATACAACGCGATGGCCACACTGTTCTCGCTCCGTAGCTAATATCGCTCTGGTTAAACGTCTCTCAGACTGAAGCGTAGTGCGACGCTCCTTGCTTTAATAGGTAAATAAATATCTTTCTCGATCTTTCGAGGTTTTACGAAAACTGCCCAGTCGGTACGAGATAAGTGTGGTTCATTCTAGAATATTCTAGTATCTTCTGATTTTAGTATGAAAGGTGTAGTGTATAAAATCATTGATTACGTGTAATTCTTTCCGATTACTATATATTTCGTTGCAATATATTATACATATACGTAAATACATAGATTCACAGTAATGAATAGTCAGTGCGAGCGGTGGGTAGGTACACAGCATTGTGCTCGCCTGTAGGTAGGTAGGTATTGGGACCTGTAATGAGGCGACGAGAGATTATAATTTCATTAAAAAGGGGGACAAATGTTTTTAAGACTTGGGCTAATATTTTATCAACAAATCCATTGAAATGTCAACAGAATGTCATCCATCTCTTTACCTAAAGAAGTTGTAAAAGACTCGCATGTTACAAATCACCTCCGTGACTCTTCGTTTTGAATAGAACTAAAAAATCCCCGCGTTGTGTTTTGTGTAGACATTACACAGCGCGTCACGACCAGAACCTTCATAAGTTTTACAGTTTGTATATGTCAGTATTATTATATTTGAGAAAATGGAATTATATAAAGACCGGTGATCTTACTAACATTATAACATTATAATAAATGAAGGGGTTACGCTATTTTGAGGAATCAAAAATACAATTACATTCAGCATTTTTTACTAAGTATAGCATATTATGTAAAATTTATCTTATAATCATTGTTTGCGACAAACATTGTTTAATCTTTTTCATTAATTAATATTTTTTTTGAAAATTTCAAAATGGAGGAGTAATGTGCTGTCGCGCAAAAGTGTTTCTCCGTGACGTGGGCAGTTGGTGGGGATAATCATGTCATCGGGTTTTGAGTGAAATATTTTTTTTTTTAATAATGTAATACCTATAATATAGGATATCAAAAATATATACCTATATAATTATTTTTGTGATAATGAGGTCCTATAATAATATAATAAGCAAACGGTGCATTTATCCAAAAAACGTATGTTGCACTGTAGATAATGTTATAAGTAAGATGTGTGCACAATTTCAACAAATTCGGCTCCATAATTTTTGAGATATCATCTCCAAAAGTCTGAAAAAGAGTTTCAAGAAAAACGTAAAAGAATAATGTAATACCTACGTTTAAAAATTCACCTACAACGCTGGCTTCAAATTGATCAACTGAACCAACTTAAGAATGGGTGTTATGTAATGTGTTTTGCTTCAGTATTTGGACATAATGGTATGTTAAGGCATAAAAAAATATTTTTAAAATATTTTTTAGAATTTTTGAATGAGCGATGACTCAAATCATTCGTAGTTATACTAAACCTACAAGCTTTAAGATAATGAAAAACCTTTTTTTTTTAAATATCAATATGGTGTATCCCCTATGCAATACACACAATATGTGAACCTGTTCGTTCTGCCAACTAAAAGCAAACTGATCATTAGATGAAAATTATTATTGCATCTGATAAATTCTGATATGACCATAATAAAATAAATGAAAACAGGTTGCTTGTCCTTGTATCTTCAACAGAATTTACGTAAATAAATGTCCCGAAAAAATCACTTTTTAATACTTATATGGTAATTAGAATTTTAAAATTCATTAATATTCGAAAAAAAAAAACTGTTAATGATGTATCTAAAATTAAGAAACTTTAAAAAAATAGACATTTATATTCCTGCATCATTACAAATGATACAGACATTAAAATACTTACGTAAACATGTGCATGCACAATATAACATTTAAAATAAATAAATAAAATAACCATAGAGTATAGAGGGGGCACATAATATTATCGTTATCATTATTTTCTGTAAATTGATAGCTTATGAGGGTTTTCATAGATTTTAATTTTAATTAATAAATAATATTAATGTACCTACATCTAAATATTTATTTAGATGTGAGATAATCACCTCTTAATGCCAACTGAATTATTTGTTGTTTTCGTTTTCAAGTAGACGAATATATTTATTTCATCTTTGAGGCAGTCTTACTTTATTTTTTTGTAAAAAAATAGAGACACATGGAATATGTTTTTACTATTTTCAAACTAAACTAAACGCTTGCGTTTTGAAAATAGAACTAACTTGCTGGTGTCCCGGAATGAGGATCGAACCACCGGCCACCAGATCACTAGGCGAGCGTCGTGATCACTACGCCAATAAGCTACTCTATAGCAGGTCATTCAGTAAATGTTTTTCATCAAAAAATTAACCGTTTTCATGAATAACGTAAATATTATATATCACACGTGGAAAATGAATGTAAATGTTGAGAAATTCTTGACCTATGCAGCAGATTAATTGAATGTGCAAACGGTGACTGGATGAAATACAAATCGGATATACGAGTGGTGATTTATTCCACGTCAGATGTGATGCACAAATACAATGGGCGAGTCACCCAACACTCGACGGCCGCCACTTCCCGTTGGCGCGAAGGAAAACTTGTGCCCATTAAGGAGATTATGATGATCAGCTTAACTGGTTGGGGGAGGACGCTATCCGTGTAAGGCGACAGCTATCTGCTCCACGTCCAGGACAATTGTCCCTCTTCCCGGTCATCACTCCTTCGTTCCTGCCATAATTGGTACTGACCAATTCGGCTCACTTCCTTAAACTTTGACTCCTGCCTGTCGGGTATTCGGGAACGCTGTGGGGTCCGTTACGAAGCAGGATTAGATCGAATGGGGGTTAGATTAACATTAATTAAATTTTTCTATAAATTTTCATAAATGCAAGTTTAACTTTAACATTTTAGGTGACAATGATGAAGGACTCGTTTATAGAAGAATCCAAATATGGGATTCAAAAAGTCAATTACTCCCACACAATATAACATTGGCTTAAGTAGGTACCTACCTAATGTATTAAAAAATTGTTATATATTTAGGTCTTGACTAAATATTTATTCTTAAATCTACTTCAGTAAATATAAAAATGTTGAAAGAAAGAAAAACACTTTGTAGATTGACAGTATAATTAAATAAAATTTAATTGTCAACGAAATTAAATTACAAATTATATCTAGCTATACATTAAATATTTATTTACTGCGATATGTAGCAATAATAACAATAGTTTTTTGAAAGAATATATTAACTATTCATTTAAAAGTATCATAATGCAAGTAATACAATGTTGTTATACAAAGTAAGTTCCTCCATACCTATATTTATATGTACAACCATTAAGTCTGTGTCCATGCATCTTGCAAAGAAGTGAAATTAAGAGGCCCCATACACGATTTTCGTATTTGCTCTCAATTTTGCTAAATTTAACGTAAAATTATTAAATCATTTTGCAAAACCCATAGCTAGACAGGCTTTTAATCAATTTTATTATGATAGATCCTCTTGAAGCATTTCCTTAAAAAAATATGAACAAATATATTGTTATAACATCAAAAAATGATAACCCCGAAACACTATTTTAGTTTTCATGCAATATAGTTATCTTTGGTACACTAATCTCGTATATTTACAAATAATGACCATATATATTATTACAAATTGATTGCATAAATTTGAAAAAGAAGTTGCGCTATTCAGACATTAATATTTTTCGACAAGTTGTTAAATACATCGTTTTAAAAAAGACAAAAATTAAACGTTTTTTACCTATATTGCAGTATCCATAAAACCATTAAAACATCGATTATTTTAATTAAAATGTACATACATACTAAGAAAATTTCACTGTCACTAATATAAAAATATTCAAAAAATTATGCCTCATACTCAAGAAGTCGAATTTATTAAATCGTATGTGGAGAAATTGGTGAACAGTAAGCTGACCATACCAACATAATATTTAAATTATTTAGCTATTGTACCTACTCTCGATTTTTTTTAATTTTTCATAAAATCTACTTTCCGTCACTCTATGATATTAACTTCTACCTTAATTATATTAGATGCCCGATATTTAATATTAGGTAAGTATATACAAGGCTTTGACCAGGAAGAAACTGAATTGAGGCTTGGATTGTATAAAATTAGTTTTTAAATAAATTTTGTGCAGTTTTTTCTACTTAAAAAAAGATCACTTAAATACAATCCTTGTCGGCTATTTTCAGCAACCCTATTTTAAATTAGTTTTTACTTGTCCGTGAAAGGATAAAAAGAAAAAAAGAAGAGACACAAATATAAATAATATCGGTTGAAGAACTTATAATGCGTTGGTGTCCACCTAACTCAATAATAAATTATTACATTTGGAACGCTGATATCACATAAGCACGAGTACCTTCTTGCCTATAATAAGGTTGCAAGTTCTTTAAATTGATACCTATTCAATTCAAAGAACTTGCAACCCATGGCTACATACCTACCAGGGGCGTGCAGTGAGAACAAGAAGCGTGACTTTAATTTAAACATACATTTGGAAAAGAGAATCGAAATTAAATACTTATCTGGCAGAATATTATGAAATATTAAAATCTGAAAATTTTAATTATTGTGATGATTTCGAACGAAATTCAGACGGACGGACGGACGGACAATGCAATTATGTTTTATGAATGAATATAAAGATTACTATCTATGATGTGGTTCACGTAAAGGTAACAAGTTTAATCTTATTTAATGATGATCACGAATAATTTCTACCAGTGAAGGCCAAATCCGTCAGTAATATACTTTTTTTTAAATTCATATTTTCGAACTAGTACCTATACCTATTTTTCCGCGAAGCACGTCAGAATTAGACAAAATCTTCTAATGAAATAAATATTCAAAAGCGCAGGTACATGTCGACATAAGATTTTTTTCCACTCGAAATCCCAAACCACAATACGGGATTCGCATTCAGAGACCTGTTGATATTTTTGTTATCCGTGTCAAAATGAGTAAAGTTCACAATTCCCCGAGGCGGCGGACGGGTTGATGGATGACCGATGTGTAATACACAACGGGTACCAGTCAACACTGCAGACGCGGAGGACGCTGATCACAGCCATTGTGCTGCTGATGGAAGCGTGACGGAACATCTTCTATGGCATTCATTAGGGCCCGCGCCCGTCCGGTAATGACAGATAGTGGAGACTCCTTTAAAAATGCGAAAATGATCACTCGCTCTCTCGGGATTGCGGGCCACCGTGCTTACCCTCACACGACTAACAAGTGTGCACGTTGCTTCTTATAATTCGCGTAGTCTAAAAAATGTTCTTACTAGTTATGCGAACAATTTAAAAACAAGAGTGCAACGCTCAAAGCGATCACAGATATCTTTTTTTTTTTAATTTTTAAAGGCTATGAGTCGAGAACATTACATAGGCACATCCTAACCTAACCGGGAGTCGAACCTAAAACCTCCGGTATGAGAAGCTAGTGTCATGTCCACTGGTCTACTAATAATTTAACAAACCTTAATTTTTACCCAATATTATCAACTGATGATTTAAAGATTGTAATCGTCGTAATTATTTTAGAACTAAAAAAATAAACATTAAATATTTTGATAATTTCACAACATGCATCTACTTTTAAATATTTTATTTTTTTAAACACTGCTTCAATTACTGTAAACTTATCACAAACACACCCAGGCTTGAGAAAATTAATTAATGTATTGAAACCTCGCCTTCATTCCAACCCGAAAATTATTGTAAAAAGCCAATGTCAGGCCCTCTTATACGAGGGCCGCAAATATGAGAAAATTAATAATAAATGAGAAATATAATAAAAACTTTAAATCAATTTAGGTAGGTATTATTTGTCGTAATAATAAATAAAACTAATTGGACGAATCACATGTAGAAAAGGGGAATGCATTACCATTATTACACTATGTTAGTCCTTGTATGTAGGGAATGCAATCCCGAGTCGGGATTGCGCTTTCGTGATCCCTCGAGATTAGAATTCCCGCGGGATCCCTAGGGATTAAGATCCCGAATACTTTTGTATTTTTTTTCGTTTATAGAGCTAAATAGCGATTAACGACAACGCCTTGCATTTTTATATCAGCATATTTAATAAAATATTCATTATTAATTATCGCTTTCAAGTTTTTGTAGGCGTTTATGCAAGCGATGTAGAGTTAGTAGGTTTTATTACCAGGTTGATAAAATACAGCAAATATTATTCAAAGCTATTTTCATTATTTGAATGTGACATGATCATAAGTTTTAAGTACTTAATAAAAGCTCTTTAGACATACACAATTAAATATACAAAAGAAAAAATGTTGATCAATCCCGATAATCTCGTCCGATTTTTCGGTTCGGATTTGATCTCGTAAAATGCCTCGAGATCTCGCGGGATCGGGATTGCATTCCCTACTTGTATGTAGGTACATGCACGTTGAATTTTTAATCTTCGAGTGTTATTTTTTCTGAAACAATGAGAAATCTATATTTGCAATTAAAATTCTAAACTTTTCATCCATATTTTCAACGATCTATTTTCTAAAAGTTAAAACTTTGAAATAAAAACGTCTTTTGGTTAAAAATTAAATGCAACTGATATTTTATTTTATTTGCTTTGTTAAAGGAAATAAATATTCGATAGGTACTATCATACATTAAAGTGCAATGTAGAATATTTTGTAAATAATTCGTTTTACTGCAATATTGCAATGTTTGAACGTGACCGATGATATCTAAACAGGTTCTAGAACATACCGCCTTATTCTCATAATTTGATTTCGTTCAAAAATAATACACAGTAATGATAAAACCAAATTTATTAATAAATTAGAAAGACAAGCAGAAAAATAAAAGGTTTTGGTTAGTTTTCGTTGATTTGATTTTTCTGCATATCTTTCTAATTGATTTAAAAATTTGGTTTTAAATTTCACAGAATTTTGTTCTGAAATATTCCAACTTCACAATAAGCATATGTTCTTGAATATTACACAGCATACCTAGATGTTTAACAAACGTTGTTCCTAACATACCAACTTAATTTTTATAACTGAATTTCCTTGAAATTTAAAATGACAACACGACGTCTTGGCAGTGTAAAATAACGAGGAAATATGTTTAGAATATTGCCTCTACACTATGTTTATTTGTCATTTAGAAAAAACATTTATTCAATGTAGTATTCTTCGTTTAAAATTTTTCCAGTATTCTAAAAAAAATTACGCCTTCGTGGTTTGAATTGAGTGTATTTCTTAAACCTTTCAGGCAGCTGGTAATTGTTAATATTTTAATAGGTAGGTATGTAGGTATATTGTTACACTAGCAAATTTGAAAAAAATTGCAGCGTACATTGCAACACAAAATAATAGGTATAATTGCAGTTATTTTATCTGTAATTTTTAATTAATTAAAAAATCACGCATATTTGACACGCATATATCGTTAAATTTCCATAAAAATATAATTTCAATATTCACTTCAAGTTGTGCAGAAATACACAATTTGTAAATGTATAAATATAGTAGGGACAATTACCTAACATTAGTTTCAAGGCAGACACTGTAATAAATTACTATCGATTAGTACGATAAATTAGTTGTAAATTATACTTGATTCATAAATAATCCTTGTAATCATTTGTTATAAATTAAATTAAGTTTTCACCACCACCATTGTCCAATGCAATTTTCTAAGTGTAGTGATGGGTTTAGATGCGTTTGTAGGTAGGTATGCATCAATGTGCATGTAGATACGTGGGTGTGCCAGAGTGTTTTGTTATGTGATTGCGCGTAAATTACTTAGGCAGGTAGGTACGTACTTAGGTAAACGCGTAGTTTTAAAATCATTTTGGAAAAGTCTCGTAAATATATATTGCGAGTTTTGATCATACTCTGTGTGCATTAATTTAACATGACTTTTTTTATAAAATTGTCTTTGAATAATTTTTGTTTTTTATTACTTAATGCCTGAATAAATACGCAAGCTGCTATTACAATGATTTGTAAGATCTGATTTATAATTAGATGTTAGATGTAGATCTATATATATACCTACTTATATTTTTCATTCTAGTAATCTTGTAGAATATGTAGAAAACCTATGTTCGATGTAAGTGAGTGTATATAGTTTTGCTCATCAATGTGTTTACTGTAGGGATTGCGATAAAAACAAGTGGTAGATTTATAGATTCTTTTTAATAATATATTCATTTTGTTTAAATAAGCACGAACATTTGGTTCAATTAAATAAGATATAGATACTCTATATTATTTACATTTGGTACAAAAATCATATTTACATTTACATACATTGGAATGCTAAACATATAAATACATGTCGCAATATATGTACAGTTGCGAATTTACTTAAATAAACACACTAGATAATATTTTAAATTAATCACTGATATCTTTTAATTTAAACAATTTTTCGCTATATCACAAATAACAGATAATTAAAAGCGTTATAATGCCTGCACTATAGTATACGGTGGAAAACAGCAAATATATGTATGTATGTATAAGTTGGCAAAAAATGTTTCACGCATAAGGCTGCTATAGTATTAATAGTCAGTACACGGCTAACTCCATCACTGAATCTCTTCTCTCGTCCGGCGAGGAGGCTCGCCCGCGACGCCAATAAATAATTTCGTACAAAGTGAGATCAAAAATAAATCAAACGTAAAACAAAGGTACATACAATCAGTCGGAGGACAGTTTATCGCGACAATCACCGGTTAGAGAGGCCATCACGACTCCCGCGAGATGACCGTGACGGAGGGGTGCTTGTACAGGGACTGCGCGGGCTCCGGGCTGCCGTCCCGCGGGGGGCCCAGCGGCGGCGCCAGGCCCGCGCCCAGGCTCTGCAGGCGCTGGTAGAACTGCGCGTAGGGGGCTCCGGCCAGCGAGGGCGGCGCCAGCCCGGGGGGGAAGGCGCGCGGCCAGTTGGGCGGCAGCGCGGGGGCCCCGTACAGCCGCTCCAGGCTCATCCCGAACCCGGCCGGCGGAGGCAGCGAGCCGCCCTTGGGCGCGCCGAGCCCGGGCGCGTAGGGCGCGTACCGCTGGTACACGGAGGCCAGCAGGGCCGGGTTGGGGTACAGGCCCATGAGCGGCGCGTAGGGCGGCGGCGGCAGCAGCGGGTGGCCGGCCAGCAGCGCGCTGCGCTTGAAGGCGGCCAGGCGCGCGCGGCCCGCGGCCGAGGAGCGGCGCCGCAGCTTGCCGGTGGTGCCGCCGATGAACACGTCCTCGGCGGACGAGTCCAGCATCCAGTAGTTTCCCTTGCCGGGGTCGTCGTAGTGCCGCGGGACCTTCACGAAGCACTTGTTCAGACTGAGGTTGTGCCTGATGGAGTTTTGCCAGCCCTGCTTGTTTTCTCTGTAGTACGGGAAGTTTCTCATTATGTATTCGTAGATGCCGTTCAGCGTGAGCCTCTTCTCCGGGCTCTGCCGGATGGCCATCATAATGAGGGCGTTGTAGCTGTAGGCGGGCTTCTCGTTGCCCGTCTTCTTGGGCTCCTCCGCGTCGCCCCGCGCGCCGGGGCCGCCGGTGGAGCAGTCCAGGGGCGGCGGCGTGCCCGTGACGTCCAGCTCGGACTCGGAGTCCGAGTAGTCCCGCTCGGAGGGGGCCGAGGGCGCGGGGGACAGCCGCGGCGAGCGCGGAGGCGAGGGCGGCTCGGATCCCTTCAGCAGAAGCGAGCTGATGCTGAAGCTGGACTTGAGAGGTGCTCTCGCCATAATGGGATAAATATTCACCGGCGTGTTTTCTATATTCACCATCGTATCACGGTGAAAACTGTTCGATCTTAAAATTCGAAATATTTTTCGAGAAACTTTTATCTACGGCGCCACTTTTATCACAGTTTACGACACAAAAATTTCGCGGCAGGATTATAAGCTCGGTTCGATCGCGACTCGACTGCGCGCTCGCCTGGGGTCGACTAAAGTGTCGGCGGGGCTGGCGGGGGTTATATAGCGGCGCTCGGCTCCGCCCGCCGGCCCCGCGGAGGGGGAGGGCGCCTCCCGCGGGAGCTCCGCCCCGCTGGGCCGCGCACCTGCGCCCCCCACCCTGCTCCCGAAGGCTGTATTTCCACATCTCCCCCGGCCATGTATAACTCCCGTCCTGCTCGAGATATATTGCCGGCAGATTTTAGCGACGAATTTATTTTGTTCCAACTAAGTATTTATTTAGTGTTTAAATTATTAACCATATAACGGTAATTACCTGCCTAAATTTATATATCTATAAGAATTACCTAATATGCGTTCGTTTAAAAAATAATATCTAATAATTAACTTGTTTACGTAGCAAAGACCATATTTCCATTGCGCCTATATTTAAAACAAAATAGATTAATCGATTAAACAAAAATCCTACAGAAAAAAATCTATCTTACCAAATATTTTTTCGCTATGTTTACCTATCTGTATATCTTTCTAATTGATTAATCTATTTACATTTAAAACTGTGTTTTCAGTAATAAAATATATAATTAAATTTATTTTAAGTCTTAAACTAAACAAAGAAAATAATAAATTTAATAAAAATTGACTAAACACATATTTTGGCATGCCTAAATATTAAAATTAAAATATATACATATATATTTATATATACTAATAAATATCACGAGAGAAGAATAACCTCCTTGTGATTAAGAATTGAACTTCTTAGATTAATTTAATTTAATGTAAAATGTAGGTAGATAGATAGATCTACCATTCGAATCATCAACAAAGACCGAGAATTTTTCCGTCACATAATTTTTTTCAAATTTTTGATTCTATTGACCTGAGACAACCTTAAAATTTTACTTTAAAAAATTCGCAAGAACAAATTAGCAAGCAAATAGAATTGATTTTGACCTATTATGAAAACCTCTTTGGGACAGAGACACATTAAATTTAACATGTTAAAGGAAACAAAAGAAATTGTAAAACACGGCCATTTTAATTACCAAATAAAATAATTGCCTAAAAGATCTATCTGTAGAATGTATGCTGAAGAAGTGATGCACCTTTGACCTCAGAACTGGTAAATATTTGCTTATTTATAATATCTATATTTTATTTTAGTTGCTGTGTCTACCATACTACATTTTAATGATAAATATATTTTTTTATTTCTGTTATTTTATATTCCTCTTTATTATTGCTACTTAATCAATCTTTTATATTATTATTTTTTATCTAACAATCTTTTAAACTACCTGGTCATTTAATCTACCTCTTTTTTCTTTTTAAATCGATCTCTTACATTATAATTGTTTTTGTATTAGATGTAACTCATTTTCTTATAGGTATTGTATAATTGTAATTTAACCTAGAATAAGTAAAGTATTAAATTGAGAAATAAGCTGCCCTAGAACAGGTTTCACCTAGTGGGGCGTTATAGGCTAAATTTATAAAAAGTGTTATTGCGATAATATTTAAGAAAATAAATGTTACCTTTACACTGGGTACAAGGTACAAACGTCTTTACACTAGGTACGTTACGTCAAATTTATCACTTGAGAGAACAAGGGGAGTGTATCGTGCCAGTATTGATAAATATTTATTTTTCTTACCTCACATCCCAGTAGGTAGGTAGGTAGGTACCTACTTCACATGTACATTTTTTATTTTAAATTATGACCGTTGGAAGAGCAATAAGTACCGAGGAAAACACAGCGGTTTAAATCTTTTAAAATGATTTAAGACTATAGAAACAAATTACATTTCTAGGTATTTGCAATCATCCCTGAGAAACCGCTCGAGGCCTATTTTACCTGGGCATATTCCGTAAAACACTCCACTACTGTTTTAAGGCTAAGTTTGTTGTGGCAGCTAGGTGACTGTAATACTTAGCCAGCAAAGACGTCGACGATAAATAAAACACTTTAGGGTAGACACTACAGGTAGCTTTCTGTCCTTCAGTAAACATACCTAAGAACATACATAACTTATTTTGAGTTTAGAATAGATTTTTAATGCTTACCGTTTTTAAAAATTTTATAAAACGCAATGAGTCTCAAAAAAAAAATCATTAAATTTAATTTCCTTTAGATGCAACTTCGATTTTGTTCGCATATAACTACATTTATTTACTGATAATATCGACGGTCCCTACGTAAACTAAGAGCCAGTTGTATCAACTTGGATAATAGTAAACTTCGCTAAAACCATCAATTTTTGCGTTTTCCACACACAACCCGTTTTTGTGAAAATGTTTTTTAAGAATGATAACAAATAATGGTTATTACCAATTTAACCTACTATTATCCAAGATGATACAACAGGCCGTCAGACATCTGCAAAAAAATAATTTTATCGGAGAGCTATTTAAAGTCTGGCTATCATACAAAATGAGCATATGTGTGAGCTTTTACGTCAGTTTTATTTCTCTAAAAATGGTAGATATATAATGGTATAAAAATAAAAATATATTATATAGTATCTTCTATGTATTGGTAAAAAAAAGGTAGAAAAGAAGTAGAGAGTAGATAACATACTTTTTGTAATTGAACAACGTTAGATAATCATTCAATACTTTTACAAATAATTTGAAAAAAGTCTAGCAAATATATTCATAAATAATTTTTTTAAACTTTTCAATGTACCTATGCATAACTTAAAATGTTTATTTTAATTTCTTTTTAAAACAAGATTTTTTTAATTAGCCAATTTATAAGTACTTTGGTAACCTGAAAATAAAATTTTAAAAAGGAAATAAATATAATATGTAATAAAATCTATTACTAATTCTCAAAATGATATTTTATGCATTTTTGAAGCGCAGTTAATTAATTGTTTATAATTAAGTACCGTATTGTCAAACTAATTTTGACCATAGCAAAGTCGTTGCAAAAAAAAAACATTTTTTAAATGTCTAAATCTCCCATAGAACTATGAATCAGAGATAATATTAAGAATTTTTTCTGGGTTTGTCCTACCTTCTGAGTTTTCACTGAACTCCATTAGCTAGGATATCTTTTCTGAAAACCTATTACCAGCGCCTGCCACCCACTACTCGGATGTTTTGTATTTGTCGTCTTAGTTTGCCAAACAATGCAGGTACATGGTCAGATCAAACATCTTATTTATTGAAAATTATGATTTTTTTTCAAGGAAAACATCCAGATAATAATCCTTAGAGAGTCAGTCTAAGGTTTACAACCGTTAGGGTTAAACATTACTTACCGGGAGGCAGGAAATACGTAGGTACCTACCTAGTGGAGAATTGACTCAATGGAAGATCCCTGGGAAAATTATTGTAATTTTATTTGCAATAATTAATAAAGATAAAGATTTTATATACCTACAATAATTAAAAAATCTATGCAGTGAATATTCTAAATGAAACACCATAACCGATTTTTTTCAAAATTATGTTATATGTGTGTATCTACCTGTAGGTAATAGTGACGGATAATGCAAATGAAGGTTTGTTGTTGGGAGTATATCATACAAAGGTTCAATAATCGATTCTCGCTCCCATTACATATAAAACATATTTTTTCATAAGTAATGGGAGAGATAATGATTTTTTAAAGATGTTAATAATGTTTCTATATACATTTTATTTTTCTTACATCGTATCCTTTTTCACTATTCTAATATAATGCTAACTACTAATTTTTACATTAACAATATATATTATTATGTCCCCAACATTTAAACACGAGATTTAAATTCTCTATTAAGGGGGGTAAGCATTAATATTCTAATGCAAATACATGATATCTAATTAAAACCGTTATGTGCAATGTGATCGAATAAATTTAAAAAAAAACATTTTACCTACCCAAACCTAATTCTTGGTATAAATTTAGGTTATACCAATATCAAAAAAATGTTTTAATTTAAACCAAATTCATGAAAATTTATATAACATAGGTATATATAACAAAAGTATACGAATTATAAAAAATGACTTACCTACGATAATTTTAGTTTATTATATTCACTAAAATTCTATGACAGACTAGAGACAGAACGGCATTTAAAAATGAAATTTTTGTATACCTACAAGCGGGAAAATAATTGTGGTAAATATTTTTCAATACCAAAGACACTTTAATAAATAATTAATGCATTTTGAATTCGGAACACATGGGCAGTAAAAACATACAAGCAAAGAAAATATTACCAGAACTTCAATGTGAAATACAGTTTGCGTGGTAGCATAGGTATGTATTTTTTTCTTTTGATTTAAGCTTACGAATAAATATACACAGATTAAGTAGTTACACGGAATGTATTTACTTAGGCACGTATGTACTTAAATACATTTTACGTATCTAAGTACATTTTTTTTAAATAATTTCTGTGAATGTATGAATAACCACATTCTTGTTATTTTATCATTATTCAAATGCCCTTTGCAGTATAGTTAGGACCAATTTTTAATATTATTAAAAGAAGGTGCTACAATAATTAACATTTAAAATACGTAGATATATATTCTGCAAAACGGCTATTACATTCACTAATTTTCAGATTTAAATATTATGTTTTTTTTTCTTATGTATGATTCTCTTGCACGATGAATAAAACATTAGTTACATCGTTCTGGCGCTGAGTCCGGAAACATTTCATTCTTAACAGTATTACTAATTTTATGAACGGTTTTTGGGTTAATAGTAAAAACCAATTATTATTTTTATGGTCAAAGGCTTACGGTTGTGGCCAAACTACAAACGTCTGGGGCTCATTAGCAAAACAATCTTCGCCAAACAACAGTGTAGGTACCTACTTCTTTAGGAGGCTCTTTACTCTATCTGTCTGCCCTGAGGTCTTTAACTAAAACTTTGGAATTTATGATGTTACTTTAAGTGAAAAGACTAAACATTTACTGAATGGGAGACTAGCTTTCTTTTTTTTTCATTTGATATCATCCATATCATCATATAATTTTAAAATACTTTTGAGATTTATCTGATTACTCAAAAACAGAATATTATTATTTTAAGTCCTATGTAAATTATATTTTAAAAATTCAAATTATTTGAAGGCTCTCATCGATGTTCATATTTTTAAAAAGGTAGATAACCAGCAAATAAGAGGGCTACTTAATAAAAACCCGCGTTTATCGATTCATGGCGCCACTGACGCAAAATCTATATACCATTATTTGACGCCATCTTTCGAAGATGTCCGTCAAAATTGACGATAGCTTTATCTAATAGATTTGTTTTGTTACTGTCTGATTATTTTATACCAAAATTATAGTGGACAGTTTATTTATTCAGGAATCTACTATTTTTTTACTTATTAAAAAAATTAAAAGTTGTAAACAACAAATGATAATGTTTTGGTTGGTGAAATAAATTAACTAGAAGTATATTATTCGTATCTCGTTAGCTAATCAATATTTTATTAATTTGATTGAAATGTATTATTATTTTATTATTCACAAAAACTGAGGTTTCACTTAGATATCAATATTTAAAATATTCCTTACGTATTTTTTTAAATATAACATTGGTCGATGTATTATCCAATATTGTATAATTGTAATGTGTAATAATTTTATACCTAAGATAATTATTACATCAAATTTTTTTTCAGAAAATGGGTGCTCACATTTGCTCATTCGAAGGCAAAGATCTTGATGTCTGGTCTATGGTGTAGGTATTATAGTAGCGTTGACAAATTTGTCCATTCATTTTATAAATTCATTCATACTTGAGAACTGGTTGCTGTACCTACCGTACCTACTAAGTGTCTACCGAGTAAATTACCTGTAAATTCTGACTATTTTGTCAATGGCTGTCTAAGTACACGTGGATACATGATACGTATTTCCCCGCCAATATTTAAAGGGCATAATCCGGTAGCAGATACTTTAAGAAATTTCTTCTTCCTGTTCTTTGTCTGTAAGTTATGACAGAAACCAAAAAGTAAATGCCCAAAAATATAATTACATTTTTTAAATGTATTCTCGTTTATTTACTGCTAGACAACATGACGACAGTTAATAACTGTTAAATAAGGCAATGAATTGTCATATTTCAATAGATTTTTTTATTTAATAGACGAACATGGTAGGCAATAATTTTTTTATTTTTTTGTATTTATTTAATATAACATACAGTTCATTACATTTTATTATATTATGGTTTATTATAACTATAATAAATACATAAGTTTTATTCACTATCTTTCCAAAAAGAGTCAAAACTCATGTGCTTGAAAAGGGACTTGCATATTTTGTATAGGTACTTATATTTAAAAAAATATTTATTTTTTAATTGTGTTTTTTGTAGTGTTCATTAACTTCTTTTTTATTTGTTTGATCTCAATTATCTTCTTAAGTTCTATAGATAAGCTTTTGAAATTCTTTATTTCTAAATCATATATATCATTTTTCTGATATTGTTTGGTGTTTCATTTTGGTATTTCTAAATTATTTAAAAATCTTAGAATGTGATTGTTTCAAATTTTGCATAAATATCTTATTTAATTATTTGTATAATATATTTTTTTTTGCAAAATATTTTATGATTTCAGAACTGGGTATTTCGTGAAGAGTGTTTGCGTTGAGTTGATTTTTTAAAAATATTTCTTTTATAATCGTTCTCTGTAATTAATATTACTTTTAGTGAGTTCATTATGTTATCGTATGCCCCTCCCCATCCAGTAATACCATTCTAAAGTAATAAGTAAAGAATGCAAAATAAGTAAAAATTAAGTAATGTTGTCCTTAGAATTATCTGTAATATTCACTTATATTCTCACAACAATTTTCACTATGACCTGGGACAATTACTTTATTTTAAATATAAAATATTGAATGTAAACTACAATACAAACTAAATACACAGAAAAAAAACAGCTACCGGATTCCACAGAGACATAGGAGGTTATTAATTACACTTGCAGTGTTACACAAGATATCCAGTGGAGATCTTGATTCTCTTTCTTTATCTGACATAAATTTACATTTTGAACCCCGTATAAGAAACCCGGATTTCTTTAGAATAAGTCAGAGTCCTTTATTTTCTTTCTTCAAAAAAATTATGGGAACACAGAATACGTGACTAACTAACTAACTTGCTGGTGTCCTGGATGGGACTTGAACACCGATCACCATATAGATCTCCTCTAGGCGAGCATCATGAACACTACACCAACAAGCTACAACAAGCATCCTAATAATGTTGTTGATTTTTCTGCCATCACAAGAATGTGTCGTACATATAATATGTATTGTGATAACCCTAACATTGATGCTGATATTCTTGCAGATACCCTACCATCATTTAAAGTCACTCCTACACAACATTTACTTTCTTGACAATAACCTGAACCCACGGAACATATAAAATCTATTCTTTATTTACATGTTCGTACATGATCGCACTGCATTGATCACTAAAAAATATATGCATGTTGCTAGAGCGGGCCGAAGACACACGTAATTGGGATAGTGGGCTGAGTATGAAATAAGTTATGTAGGTATTGTATTTTGTGCCCAGTATTCTGGTAATGTCTCGTAAAAAATAGAATATAAATAAATAAAATCTACGATTGTTTTAAGTATCTAATTTTATTCCTTCTAATATTGTGAGATTTATATATTTTTAGATGAATATTTTTTTGTGTCTAAGCAAGCATCTAAGCAATTCACTTAGTTGGTTTTAATTATCAAAGAACCATTTTCTAAAACAATTGCAATATAATATGCCTTCATTTAAAAATGATATTGCACGATGATATCTACATATAAAATGAATTACGGATAGGTAAGAATTGAAACATAATATAGTCTGTAAAAATAAATTAAACATCATGTGTAGTACAATAACAGGTTTTTTATAACTGACAACCAACACGAAAATATAAAAAAAAGACATTTATTTATTATTTAGTATGTTTGATGACTTCTTAGGGCCGTTCGATACAACCGGCCATTAGAATCTTTTAAAGTGTTTTTTATCAATAATTTTATAGACAATATGAACAAGAAAGCCTCTAGCTACAAAGCTAGCCAATGTCAACAACCTTTTAATTGTTGGCAATAAGAAGGGTTTTGCCACTAATTCGATCTCTACTATTTTGAAACTATTTGATTCGTTTAAAAACACCTAAATAAATTGGAATGTGAGCAGTGGCCTTTGTGGTTCAGTGGGAATGACACTGGTTTCTCATATCAGGGTTCTGGGTTCCATTCCCCGACAGGTCCCAATATATCTAGGTATGTGATTATCTAAAATATTTTATTTTTTAAAGTGATTGGGCTTCATGGCCCGTTGTTGAGTTAAAAAAATACATGCCATAAATACCCTCACAACTATAAATAAATGTTAACAAATTTATATAGAATGTGTACCTATATCTACAATAGTCTCCTAGTACCGAATGAAATTGTTTGATTGAAAATTGATTAATTATAAATAATTTAAATTCTGCAACCACCACAAGAGCAAGCAGCAAACAAGAGCATTATTAGTTTTTACTATAATTTACATAATAGAAACGTAAATGTATTTAAATTCACTAATGCAATCACTGCATAAATCAAGAATGATAATTACCCCATCCCCTAATATAATTCATTATTAATTATATTAGGGGATGGGGTAATTAAAGTAATTAAGGTAAACGAAGTAATTATTACTCAATAGGTTATTTAAAATTATCTCACTTTTAATACGAAACGTAATAAACGTAAAAAACACAAATATTCCAATTCGACATTTTGCATTTAAGTTTGTATATTTAAAATATCAGAATCAAACCAAAAACCATGTTAGGCGCCCACCTATCTTGTAATCTAGCATATTAAGCGCTATATAAAATCGATATATTCTATGGTATGTATGCGAATGGAACCATATAATTACAAGGGCTTATGATCTGACGTCATTCTACCACTCGTGTCGTGTACTTATCCTACTTATAAATTTATACAAAGGAATTTAATTTGTACCATCAAATTATTCATCGGATGACAAGGCTCATTTGCGTAACAATACGTTACTGTAATTCAAACGTTAATATTTCTTCTCATACATTGTACGTCTTAATTAACGTAGGTGTAACGCTGATGTACAAACAATCCCCTACACCTGTTCACTTCAAATTATAGAAGTACGTTTATAATGGGGTGGGTTCATTTTACTTTTAAGGCTTTTATCGATGTCTTCAAAATTGCAACCAGGGCACATATCTAAGTGTATTTTTGAAAATACAGATATTTGCGTACACAGAATACGTATCACATATACATAGATGAGTTTATACAGGGTTTCTCATGAAAATTTCGGAGGAGTCTTTTTCATTCAATTTTGAATAGAAAATATTATTTACACTTTTGGTGAAATGTCGACAGTTACGAAGATAAGCGCCATAAACGTATGCACTCTTTTTTAAATATTTCTGGCTATCTTTTGTGAAACCATAGACTATTATGAAAGTTATTTACAACAAATATTAAAAAATTCATTCGCTTTCATACAAGCTAATTAAAATCTGAAATAAATTTGAAAAAAAATAATTTGTATTTGTCGTTTTACTTGACAGGTATCATAGACCGAATGTATTATAAATATTCTATATAGTAAATTACCGCAGTGACAGTCCAATATTTTACATAAAATAAGTAAGAAATATTGAAAATAAAAATGCAATCTCTGTTGTCGCTTATCTCCGTAACTGTTGAAAATTCATCCAAAGTGTAAATAATATTTTCTACTCAAAATTGAATGATGAAGATGCCAAAGTTTTTGTTACTAGCTACGTATAGTACTACTACCCTATGTATAGGACTAGGAAAATAGAACTAACGTGGTAGAGCTACCTCATGTTATGCTGCGCTTAACTGGATGGCGCTGTTCTCACAGTCTCAACTCGTGGCTGAAATCTATTCTAATTAAATCTAATCCAAATATAATAATTTCGTTGTTTCTCCCGTAACTTCCTGGAATGCACGACTAAAAAACAAAATCACACAGCTAGAGAAAGACTTCTCTAGCTGTGTGATTTTCTCGCGAAAGACTCGAATAACTCGCGGACGGCAACGCGGCAATTAACCGACACAGCCACCACCGGTTCTCCATGGCCCGCCAAAAATATACTATATATACTTCACATTGTAAGAGCGGGCTTAGCAAAGACGCGAACCATTAATGTACGCCTTCTACGTTCAACGTTTGGCTGTTTTTTTTTTAACAAACACTGTCAACGGGTCATTAACGACCCTAATAGATGATCCTAAAGTGACATTAGAGTACAAAGTATGAACATTTTGTGAATTTTTTGAAAATTACATAATTTCAATTAACATTTTGAATATGACATAATTACACAATACACTTTTACGATAAATTGATAATAAGTAATGAATAAATAATATATAATAAATAAGTTTTTATACAATATGTAATACACTTTTTATGATAAATAATAAATAAATAAATAAATAACACTTAAGTTATATTCCCTGCGTTTTCACGGATGTACAGCTAGTTATAGTAAAAATACTTTATTTTTGACAGGTTATATTATATGTGGGGCATAAAAGCAAAGGCAACAATATCCAAAAAATTGATATTTTTTTATCCCTTTCAAAATCTAATCCCTTTCAAAATCATGTTTCCTATAAATTTATAGGCATTATTTTCAATAAAATCTCGAATTCGGTAAATTATAAATTAGTAATCCTCGATGACTGGATTCAAATCTTTTTTGGATATTGCTGTCTTTACTTTTATACCCCACATTTAATGATATATAAACATATGTTTAAATATTATTTTCGATTCAGCACACGACCGCCCTGTTGAAGCAGCTGATTATCGCTAGGCAATGTATTTTCTTCCACTCCAAAGTACCAAACGGATGCATTAAACATATCAGAATTCTTCTGAGCGTAGGCAATTAAGTGGCACTTACCTAACAAAATGTTATTTATGTTTGTATATAACCACTATTTTTTTTTATCTAGCGGTTTCAAGAAGTAACCCGTCTCTTTGTCAGGACAAACAATACACTAGCATGTAAATATCACTACACACCACACCCATAGTATTGTTTACATACCAAACCTATACAATATTCACAAAATTACATATTACATATTCACAAAATACTCTTCACATGCATATTTCTCTAACTAAAGGGTAAATGTAATTTTTGCCCTTAGTTAGAGTAACATGCATGTGAAGAGTATTTTCTGAAGGTGTTGGTGTGTAAATAACACTATGGTGTGGTGTGTAATGATATTTACATGCTAGAGTATGATTGTCCTGGCGAAGAGACGGATTACGTCTCGAAACCGCTAGACAAAAAAGTTATTTTAAAGTGTCTGACCGCAAAGTTAATGCTTTAATTATTAATAATATGGCACCTACCTAAATATGGAAAAATTAACCGCCGGAGAAGCTAATAGGTCTGAATTGACAAACACAATACGTCCGTAATTGGAAGATATTCCGCCCGTGGAAGACAATAATTGACACTGAAGTGAACTGTCCCCATGACATTTGATCTAAGACATTTAAGGATAAATTGGCTCCTTAAGCGATGCATCCTACGCACCTTGCTGATTTACATCGTCCGCGCGGCGCTGCTCCGCCAACAGACATGGCGGAACAAGAAAACAATAATAATCTCAAATACCATTTGTATTCACGGCATCCCACGCGAGTGCCGATGGCAACAGAACGCTGCCAGATCAGGTAAACCAGATATTGGAAGACCGTTCTCTTAGAAACTAACATGCATAAAATATTTTCGAGGAATCGCGGCGGTGGAGACAAATGAAACAATCGATATTAAGTAATGTTTTGATACTGGGTGTCTCGTAGTTAGTAGAAAAAACTTCTTAGGCGTCTTCCTCATTAAATTTTTGTTAAAAAATATTCTTTACACTTTGGGTGAAATGTTAACAGTTACGGAGGTAAACATCAAAGTTTGCATTTTTTTTTAAAATCATTTCTGATTTATTTCTATAGAAGATTAGACTATCACTACAGTTACTTATATACTATCGCTTTAATACGAGTTAAATAAATGATAGAAATGTTTTGAAAAATGTTGTTTTTACTATTTTTTTGGTCATTTTATTTGAATTGTATTGAAGCGAATGAATTATAAATATTCCATAAAAAATATTGAAAAAAAAAAAATCTTATTTGATTTGATATTTGTTATATCTTTGATATAATTTGATATATCTTATTTCCGTAACTGTTCAAAATTTAATGAGAAATACTCCCACGAAGTTTTTGCTAATAGCTGCATATGAAACTATCTGTATATCAACAAAATCTCTGAACACAAACATAACTGGAGCACTTTCCTTTAATTCACTCGTCACTCGAGATTATTTCACAAATACATTGCATTTTACATCATAGCATTTGGACTTTCGTTTGAATGTTGATTTATATACTCGCAGAACCTTCTGTCGAATCAGCGATAGCACACGTTATAACCACTGTTGTGTTATCTGTCGAGTTCTACACCCTAGCTTATCTACTTATTTATCTAAATTTAAAAAAAAAAACTGTTTAATCACCTTATCTCTAACCGAGTTTTATACCCTTTGATCAACCTAGCTTGTCTACTAAATTTTAAAAAAAGAAACCTAGCTTGTCTACTAAATTTAAAAATAAATAAATAATCACCTTATCTCTTACCATCGATGTTATCGAGTGCCATTCATTAAAATTTTTACTCCGTTGCACTCTAGGACCCTGAAAAAATATTGTCATCACATCACACTTCTCGGATGTAATATATATTTACTCTTTAGGGATTGCGCAAAACAATGGCTTACTATTTACAAAAGTCTTACGAAACAATTACCCACTATTTACTCGAAGCCTTTTTTACAACAGTAAGTACCTAAAGTATTTTGTAAAATTTTTTGATAGCAGCAAAAGTTGTATTACTTTCAATTAACGTCGAGCCGTTTGGTACATTCTAGAAAGTATGTGGAATAAATTAGATTTCGGATAATACGTATTTCTTAATTATGATAACTTTAATTCGCTCATATCATATTTTTAATCTCATTTATTTCCTTGCTACGCCCCCATAATATAATTTTTTCACTATTTTAATGTTGTTCAAATTGATATTTTAATAAAAATAAGTGTCCATAAACGATATTAATTTAGATAAATGTCGCACGTATGCACCGCCACGCCGAAAACGTGTTTGAGCGTGTTTTGGTGTCACAATGCCTTTAACAGGAATGTCGGTATCAGAGCGTTCCGTGTAATGTTTTATTTCCCTAAAATGGTCCACCTATTAGACGCCCACCCGCGTGTTTACATGTGGAACGGTGTGGCTGTATGAGAATAGGGTGCACATCATATCAGCAATGTGGTCAATAAGGGAGCAACCATATACTACGTGGTTCCTTCGTGAACTCTTTTGAACCCTCCTTCTCTCCGTGTAGTCTTAGCGTGGCTTTTGCATTGACCCTCGAGTGAAACGTAGTTTTGTATTAAAGGAAACACATTCTTATTGTGAAGTTGCAATCTCAGAACAAAGTTCTGTGAATTATTAAACAATTTTTATTAATCAATTAGAAAAGACATACGGAAAAAATCATATTAACGAAAAAATATTTAAATGCCACCGGGACTCGAACCACGGACCTCACATTCTATCCGGGAATGGCGCGTTATCCAATTTCGATTATTTAATTGTTTAATGTCAAAATGAGCAAGTCTCATTTTGGAGAGGCAAAGCAAAAAAATAAAATGTATCTAAGTAGATTGTAATAGACAAATGTATTATGATTTAAATGTAGTTTTAATATCAAATAATAAAAAAATAAAAATAATAATTCACAGAACTTTGTTCTGAAATTGCATCCTCTACTGTCGATTTGAAATTCAGGTAAGGCTTAAGTTTTTTTTAGATTTCCTGTCAAATATTAAGTTGATTTTTCAAACAAACCATGTTCTTACTCCCTTTTTTTTAACTCGTAGCGTCTGCGGTTTGTTGTCTGCCGGAAAAAATTTTGTATCAATTTTTAACCCTTTTCCCGTGTTTCAATCGAGCTGAAACTTTGCAGGTAGACTCGTGACTACGATAAAAATGATCTAACAAATTTTCGTTTAAAAAATGTAATAATAATAATATAATTTTGAATTTTTCTTAAATTTAAAGGTTTTTTTCAAATTGTAATCAATACAAATGAGTATTGACCCCGACGCGTGCAGTAGGCACAAAACCTGATTCAATAAGAAAGGGAGTATAATGAAAACATGATTTTCTTTTTACAACTTTTATTTACAAAGTGTATTTCAAATTGTTTGTGCGTTAACTTACTTTACTAGAAGTGTTTTTTAGAGAAAGCAATGCAATCGTAACAATAGCGCCATATTCTTCAAAAATTCACCTCAAGAACGCTAAGTGCTTCACCTTATCAGAAATTTTTAATGTTTGCAAGTTAATGATAATGATAACGACCAAGTGTTCCAGATGTTTACTTAGAATTTTGTTTGTATTTTATCAAATTACCCAATCATTTCTGGTTAAATACTGATGATTTGGAAATTATTAGACTCAATGATTACTTACTGTCTAATGAGAGGGTAAATCCCAAATTGTGCTAATTTCTTTGTTACAAGATTAATTAATGATAAGGTTTTAATCGACTTTATTTAAATAATTTATCTACTAGTCTAACATTTTAAATTATTGTACCTATATCTATTCTATAAAATATATTTATTTCACATATACGGGTTTCATTATACTCCTATGTAGATATTTTATTGTATATTAATCTATCTGTCAAGTGTAGAAAATCTATCGAAACCATTTTTTTTTGTAAAACTTAATACTTATAAAATATTACTTCAAAAATATTTACTCGCAACTATGTGTTGATTGTGTTACTTTTTAAATTGATTATTATTTCTAAATTCAAAATTTTATACACTTTAATATTCCAGAGAGACGAGAGTACTACAACTTTTCCTATTAGAACCGTGTTTTTGACACCCGTAACATGACTTTTCGGATTTCGATGTATTTTCTTTAAGATTTGAGCAATTTACTAACTCTTTTAGGGGTAAACATGCGTGGTAAACTCACACATGCACTCACACATACAGATACCCCCCCCCCTCTCCGCCACACATAAACATACACACTCGCACATACCTACCAACTTACTTCTTGAATTGCTACCAGACATATATAGGTACATATACGAAATTATAATTTCGTGTGGTCGGCTAAAGGCTCTGTCTATATAAGAGAACTACATCTTCAATATTAATGACACAAAGTCATCATCAACTGGGCATTGTTTTTTTTTTGTTAATAATAATTACCGCAGTGATGAAAACGATGGTCACCTCGTTGTGTACAGTCAGCCGAGTGTACAGTGCGTGCACACATCGGATGGACGCCGCGGCAACAAGTGATGAGATGACGGTAATAATATTAATAAATCGTGATTAGCGCACAGCGGCCGTGGGGTCACAGTGGACAAACATTGTGACCCGCGCGCTGCATGCTTATCTCCCGACACAGGGACTCGCAACCCGGGGCTCCAGGCCATCCCTTCCCTGCACCAATTCTTCCTTTGTCACGCTTTATAATGTCGATATAATTTTTCGCAGTATCCTACTGTAACTCTACTGCGATATCCTCAATTGCATGTTTTTATATATTTTTTTTTGTTTGAGATACATTATATGTCTCACAGAGACGAAGCTATTTTATATGAGATCGTGCACGGAAATCTTTTATATTATGGCCCAGGGCATACAACATGTATGAGCTGGCTTAAGTGATCACCTACACAATGCAACGTTCACCAATTCCATCGTAAGAACAGACACAAATTATTAAATTTTTTAATGTTGTAGGTATGTACCTATGACAAAAATTAAAAACTTCCATATATTTGAAGCGACTATGATAGAGATATCTCTAGTCCTTCTCATGAAATAGTAGGTATACATAGATTTCGCAGCTGGTAATTATACCTCTTTATTTTTAATGTGGAGTATTTAGCACTACCTATTATTTTTAATGTAAGTATTTATGATATTCTTCCAAATTCTAGAACACGCCTGAAAATCAATAATTTCTATTTTTTTAACATCTTTTACAGACCAGTAGCTATATCTATATAAACAATTTCAAATATTTTCTTATTGGCAATAATAATTTTAAATAAATGATAGCTATGTTAGTACATGATCATTTACCGAGATTTTCAGTCTACCGGTTTCGAGACGTATCCGTCTCGTCGTCAGGACAACCAACATTATTATTATTTATTAATATTAAACAATAATAAAAATAATAATAATAAAAATAATATATAACATAAATAACAGCAATAAAAAATAAATTTCTTGAATAGATAGGTGTAGTGTGAGGTCGTTATATTTTATAAATTGAATATTACTTCTGAAGGATATATTTTTGTTTTACTTAAAAATTAATAAAAAAGTTTGTAATATCTGTCTTATAGATTCCGCCAGAAGAATCTTGGGAGAGGTGGAGGGGGTGACTCTCCATTCATGTCACTAATTGCGCGTGGTCGTCTTGATTCACCATGTGGGCTGATCATCAGACTATAGTCCGTTCGACGTGTCCTGTGTCTGGATGTCAACGTTGTTGAGCTTTTTTTTATATATTTGAAATTTCTTTATTGAAAATAAAAATATTACGTACATTTTACATTGAATATTACATACATTTTTTTATACATGTTCGGGGACAGGAGTATGATACATAAGAGCATGAATGAATAAGTATGTATAAGTTAATAATGGAACAGTGTAGAGAAATAAAAACATCACAAGATAAATATTAGTGACTCAAGTATACTAATTATTTCGAAGTATCGTTATTTTTGGTAATTCTAACTATTTTTTGTTTTAATTATGTATATTCTATTTGTTTTAGGTGTGTGTTTCTTGAATTTTGTACGGTTCAGTTCTAATTTCTGACATTTTCAATTAACAGTTTATTTGACATTTCTACAGATTATTTTCTAGTAATATTGTGATAAGTATTACCAGAGAATTGTAGTAATACTAGTATTTATCCGCATAATTTTTTTTTGTTGTTGATATGCTACTCGTATTTGTCGATTTTTTTGTACCTGACCAACGGGTTATTTCACTCATTTTATTTTATTTTAAAGTCATCCTCAGTAAACCTCTTTTCATTTAAGAAAGACAATCGAATTAGTATGTGTGAGCTGTGCATTCGACGCACACTGTTTAGTTATGTTTACGGGTATAAACACCAACACAACGAAACAATATTCCTCGTACGCACAGCTTACACGTTCTAATTCGATTGTCCTTCTTAAATGGAAAGAGTTCTACCTTCTGACATTTTGGAACCTGGGTAAGGGGTTAATGGATTTACCAAGTATAGACAGGCACTGATAGAAAGTCGTAAATAATAGATAATCGTAGTCCCCTTTAATGATAAATGGGCGGTTGGATATTTGCAGCAACAACCCCGACATAAGTGAAACAATTTTTTTTACATAATGTTGAAATTTTATGTGGGAAAAATACTCTTTACACAATTAAAAGTGTAAATATTATTTAGATATTTTAGGTAGGTATATCATATTTGTTTTTGTAAAATGATTTTTGTGATTTAAATATTTTAAAATTGGATAATTAAAACATGATCCCATTAAATTCAGATAGATAGGTAGGTATATGATTAATTTCTTTCTTTGCAAACTCGCTTCTCGCATAAAAAAATGTTTCTTACGTTGCATCTTCGTTGTTCTCTGTAATAATGTAAACAAATTAAAGTAATACCCTAAATAAAAAAATTACAGTGTACCTACAATCTGGCATCAATTTATTAAGTTAATATTTTCTAAAAGAAATTTCACACTAATACATACAGCTTTTCAAAATGTATGCTCCCTCGCTAGGGAGTCATGTTTTGCAATATATGTGGGGTGTAAAAGCAAAGGCAGCAATATCCAAAAAAAAATATTAAAGCTTACTAATTTATTATGTACTGAATTTGAGATTTTATGGGAAACGTAGCCTATAAATTTATTGGTTACATGATTTTGGAAGGGATAGATACATAAAATCTAAAATTCAGTAGGAAATAAGAAATCCTCGGTGACTGCATTCAAAACATTTTTCTATTTTTTTGGATTTGCTGTCTTTTCTTTTTTACCCCACATACGATGTATCAATTTACGATAAATAGTAGACGTAAGTCCGTGAAAATTCTCGGGACACAATAATTGTACAATTTTGAGGCTGAAAATTCATCAGTATAAAACCATTTGTTTTTTTTTAATTAATTTTATTCGCTTAAACCTAAATCTAATTTCAGATTAACTTACAAACTACATTCATCGACTTAAAACCTAAAGTATATTTACAGCAGCAGCTCGTTAATGACAACCTTTTTGGTGAATGTTCGTCGGTGATTATCAATCACAGTGTTCTTGTTGTAATTCCAGCAAGTTACGGACGGACGAATGGACGAACGTTCTTTCCTAATTCATCAGCGTTGTGGTAATTCCAGGTAATTCCATGGACGGACGGACGGACGTACATTCGAAATTAGGAAAGTCGACAAGTAAAATAAGCGGACCTACTAACATATCAAATATTATTGCTAGGTACTCGTATTATATCAGATGTAGGTTTGTCAAATGTTACTTAGATCTACTGCATTAATGTAGGAACCTGTATGATTAGACTGCGAGAATTTTATCATTATTTTCCAATGTCCAATGAATTCCACCAATTAGGAGTGTAAATGATAAAACTATTTAATTAAAAATGTTACATATAATATAAAATAATATTTTTAATAAACTATATTTCGACTGATGGGGATGCCGGTTGTCCTATGCGGGAATCTAAATTTGTGGCGTCAACGCACTGCGCGGTCGGACTATACCCCTTGCAACAAACAATTTATCTATTTTGTCCACTTTTGTGTTAATTTACTTCATTCTTGCTCGACAATAATTCCATATGAGTTATTGTCAAATTACGTATTTTGACAATAATTATTGCGGGAAGCGGTTACCCGTACTCCTCGGGCCTGGGTGTTGGTACCGAACAACTGTTGTAACGAGCATTTATGAGAAACAATGCATATACGAGTACCTATAAAAATGTTTATACAAAAGCTTTTACTGTTTAAACCTTAGTTTTGTAACAAAGTTCCTTAATGTGGCTTGCGATAGGAGTTGACTGGTAGAAATCGTCGCGTAAGGAAAAAGCATTATGCCCCCTCCATGCGACTTTTTCTCTCTCTTTCTATTATATACGAGTGTGTGTGTGTGTGTGTGTGTGTGTGTGTGTGTGGGTATGTATGCGTGCGACTATCAAGATTCGAGTAGACGAGCATTGTGCGTGACAGGTTGTACAACCTCAAAGCTGAACGCGTGGAAATTTTGTTATAACTTATTTTCTTATTATTTTAAATCATACGTGAGTTACATTGTGACATTATTGCAATTTTGATATGGAGATTCGAGAAATGGAAACTGCAACAAGTACTTATGTGTAATACACACTTAGAAAAGTAAGTTGATAAAATTGTATATTTTGATACAAGTATTTACTCTTTATATACCTACGTTTAATGTGATTCGAATGTTTACTATTTACTATTTACATACATTACAGAGAAACAATAGTGAAATCACATACATACATACCTATATAAAACTTTTTAAAATTTGATAATATGTGGTTGTTCTTAGGGTGGAATCGTGATTATTGCATTGCGTAACGTGATCACATAAGCCAGCTAATACAGGTCGTAAGCCCTGTGGACGCCTTATAAAGACTTCCTCTATACATGTTTCCCATATAAATAGCTTCGTCTCTGTGAGCCGTCTTTAGATAATTTATCTTAATAATAATAATATTTTTTCATGTGGTTGAGCAACTTTGTAGATTGACATTAAAAAAAAATAGGTGTAATTAATGAATATAAGTACTTAGATACAAACAAATAATAAAATCTTTTTTTTTTAAATAATAATATGTGACAAGTTTGCATGTTGCATCTCTCTTCATTTAAATTTATTTAAATAAAAAAATAAAATAATAATAGATCAATACTACCAGATGTAATTAATTTAAGCGCAAAATATTTTTCCGGTTCTGACAATATTAAAGATTTTCTCACACGTTATCTTACTGCTGCAGTACTTCACGTGAATGTACAATTCAATACAGCCACTTGAGCAATCATTGCCACAATAGGTTGACAAAAGAGAAGTAACATGACGTGTTTTAAAATAATTGTTTATAATACAAGTTCCGCGTTCTACATTTACACGCATTTAATTTTATTTTATTCCTTCTGTTCCCACTTCAACCATATTGCTCGTTGATTCATCTTGAACGCACCCTCTGTCGCTGTTTGATATCGAGTATTGTGAGAAAAACGCAGCTCTAAGAAAATGACTAGAATTTAAAGATTGCTTACCTACGAAGTGCTATAATATTTAATAATATTTGAACTTGAAAGTAATTTTTTGTGTCAACAAAAAAACCGTCACTGTACTAAATTGTTGCATATAGCATTATTTCTGATAGATGATGGTAAATGATGGTACCTTGATTCAATTGTACCTATTTTGTTGATGATTTAGATAACACATATTTTTAAGGTTTATGTAACGGTCGTTAGACACATTTAGATATTGCATCAAAAACGGATATTTTATAGATGTGTAAGTAAAGATTCGACTCTCAACGTTTCGCTGGAGTCATATCACAGCGACTTCAGAAGAGTGTCCTCTCACTGCGGGGTTCAAGGACAGAGAAATTGTTTCTTACGCAGCAGTAGATTGTATGTCGCTTCAGCGAAACGACGAGAATCGAATTTCTACACATCTATAGGTACAGTTCGTATAAAATACCCGTTTTATGTCAATACCTAAACATATATTTTTAATTTAAATATATTTTTTAATTTATTTTAATGTTTTAACGCCATACAGTAATTAGAAGTATACCATTTGTATAGGTATTTTACCACACACTCTTTCTAGTTAAAAATACAGATATTAGGTATCTTTTAAATGAAAACACCAAACATAATAATGCTATTTACATTGACATATTTGAAAATGAAACGAATAATTATATTTTTTACTCGCTATGTACCTACGCTTATATAAATAAATATTATTTTTTATTACACAGCGTGAGAAGATATTTGATTATTTCGAAAAAAATCTACACAAAAAATCTTGTCATTAAATCACTTTGAATCGATATTAAATCGTGGATTATTTAGGTTTATGATACTTAAATGAAACTTCTTCAATATTTTGTCAATCGAAGCAAATAGAGTCCAAGTTACGTCAAAATTTTATTACCGTGGGACATCTTGAAGCGTTCTGAAATTTAGTTTGCCCTCTTAGCAATAGACTGGTGGCACCTTGGCAACATTGCTGCGATCATACTGTACCAATTTCAATGTTTTGTAGTGTAGACCTATTCCCTAGTACAAAGTGCTCTTACTTTGAGAGCGGTGGATTCTGCTACAGTCTTCCCCTTGGATTTCGTCAATGGAGGGCATGTTTATTGGAATTGATCAAGAGAGTGAAAGAAATTGATTTCGAATGAACTTTATGTGTCAATCTGTGAAGGATAATTGAGTTAGCGAGCGCGATACTCATAGCAGCTGACTAGGTGTGAACTTTATTAGAACTTTAACTTTTATTAGATGTAAATGATTTTTTTTTATCATTCAACCAATACACATTTTATATTTGTTTATATCTACCTCGAACAAATTTAAATAAAATTAATTGCTATAGCTTGACGAGGCACTGAAATTTAAAATAAGTTTTTAAAATGATGCCTCGTATTTATTAATTAAGGTTTTTGAATGGCCGAAGGCATAAGGAAGCGGTAGTGGAAGGCAGTCGTTGAGAGAGGCCTTTATCCAACAGTTGATGGATATCATAAATCATATTGACGTGCTTTACAAATGGATTCGTATTTATTGAGATATTTTTTGTACAATTGTACACAAAAATTAGGTGAATGTCAGTGTGTTACACACAGTCAGAGAATAATTTGTATTTGGAGAATAACAAAATTCATATGACGTACTTTTGGTACAATATTTTTATAACACACTTTTATAAAGAAAATTTTCTGAATTTGGCACCAAAAAGTAATTTTTTACCCAAATTTCAAATTACCCGGCGAGCGTGTGCAGTAGTATATTGAAATATGACTTTTATTTAAACGCACATTGTGAAAAAAAAGAAGAAAATTTTCTGAATTTGGTACCAAAGAGTAATTTTTTACCCAAATTTCAAATTACCCGGCAAGCGTGTGCAGGAGTATATTGAAATACGACTTTTATTTAATTAAACGCACATTGTGGAAAAAACATCGAAAAAAATGTGACAACTTTTTGATGTATGGAAAACTAAATAATCTAAATAGGTATAATAATTTCATAGTCAGTCTATTTATGTAACGTCCGTAATTTCGTTCGAACTCATGCCTAAAAAAAACAAATTAAACAGCTGGAGATAGGGCTTGAACCCCGGGCCAGCAAACCCGAACCGGTAGCTTAACGCATATTGCTACCGTCGCCGCTCCGTGGACTGTCAAATATATATTATATAATATACTAGATCTTAGCAAAGACACGAACTATTTCATGTTTCGTAATTTTTCACGTAATTTCACGTCTATTATGATAATAATTCTGATAGGGATATTACTAAATTTAATTTTATTCAAAATATATGCTTACGTAATTATCATGCTTCAATATTCTCACTGCGTGCCCCTGATACCTAGATTTTCACAGATCAAAATATATACAAACGATAATGTAAGAGTTTTAGGTATAAGTATGTATTATACTATATAAACTCTGACTCTAGATACTCGAAATTGAGGTAATAATAAAGACTCCACCCTTAACATTGATACCAGACAAGGGTGTCAACTGATACCCTCGTCCTGGTGATACAAAGTCAGACACAGATGTGGAAATTTAAGATAATATGTACAGAGGATTTTTATGTGAGAATAATAATAATATAATCACGAGATTCTTGACCAAAAGAATTACACATAATCAATAGAATTTAGCAAAATTTAGAAATAATTAGAATACGCTAAACTATGCCAGAAACTTCGAAAACATGGGGTCTTTACAATCTTTACAAATACGCGACGAAGACCATAGAAGCTAAAGCAGAGACGGGCGAATTTTCTGGAAAAATTAATAAAGTGTCCCACAGACAAGTAGAAGTCTCCCAACAGTGACAATTAGTGTAAATTACATAATAGTGATTTCAATTATGATCGTGTCTTGTTACTTTTCGCGATTAAATTAAACTGTTACCTATTTCAAATGTTACATTTGTCGCCCATCGCCGCAATACTATAACAATATTTAAGTAAGTAGTTAACTAGTCAAAGATATTTAAAAAGAAATGAAAGCAAAAAGAGCAATGACCATTGAATTATTACAAAAGTAAGTTAACAAAATTATCTGACGCAAGGTTGGAATAAATCACACATGATGGGTATTAATTCCTCATCACGAGAAATTATCGTCCGGATCTTTGAAGTCCGCACGGGCGCAAAATGGCCGATCGTTATTTATTAGGTTTGAAAGTTTGGCGGAAGGCGAAGGCAAACTCAAAAAAGACTGAGAATGAATAAGAAACGAAAAAGAAAGAGTTTACAAATTGAAAATTTCAGAAATATCACACGTCGCTATTTTTGAAATATTAGTGTAAAAATCTTCTTTATGAAAATAGTACATACGAGTATATATTTGATTATAAATCGTAAATGAGTATTTCAGAAGCTTTATATCAGAAGATATAAAATAAATAAAAAATTACGCACATTCTAGAGAGAATACATTATTGTTTTTGCGAATATATTCTAGCGATAGAATACCTATATGTACCTATACACGAAATCTAGGGGAATATATTATGCAATCTTTGAAACGTTCCGTTAATTTGTTTTTTTTATGTTATTATTTACTTTACTACCAAGTGTTTGGTATATTATGGCATCAAATAATAGTTTATATCACAAAAGATATTAATATCTGTGATATTAAAAACTTTAATGTTTACAATTAATTTTTTTTGATAGTAAACGACCAATTTGGAGATCAGTTTAATAATTAATAATGAAATCTAAATAACGATAAAAAATTGTGGACCATGTTTGCGTATATGGCGGTAGGCGTAGGCGGATATAGGCTGATTAACGGATATAGGCAGGTATAGGCGGATTGACGTAGATGAAATATCAGCTCCTATATATTTATATATAGACTGTGGTACTAGCGAAGCGGTTTGTTTCGGCCGCGCGCTCTTTAAACCTTTGGTTGTAGATCTTGACCCCTTGTGCCATGGTGAGTATCGTTGTACTTTTTTTCGAATAAATTTATCCGTAGTCATATTTTTTTCCGATTTCGATATTATTAATTTTTTTTACGAATACGTTTAACGTATGGCCTAATTTTGTCAGATTTATGAAACTGTATTACAGTGATCTCTGTATACTGACATATTTACGTTAGTTCATGTCTATATACATATTTTGATGATCTGTGGACCAACCGATAGATATTCGCCATGTTCGTCGCATTGCTCTATCCCTGATTGAAATGTTAAGCGAGCAGTCCGGGCGTCTATTATTTCTTGACTTTTATACTTGAAAATTTAATTATTTTCATTAAATTATTATTTTAAGCTAGCTGTTACCCGTCAATAATGACGGTAGGTACTCTTACGGTTCCCAAAGAATAATAATTTACTTATTTATGGCCAACACCCATGAAATAGTAATAACGAATTTTATCAAAATATTTGTAAAATTACTTATTACTTACTATTTAACTAAAAAATATAACATTTTTTAATATTGACGGCAGTTAATGGTACTATTTTAAACCCTGTCCTGGGCAAAACACGAAATGGTTCGCGTCTTTACTAATTGCTATTTGTACTTTATTTTTGACCGGTCTCGCAAGCTCGGTGGTAGCAACGTGCGTCGAACGGCTGGTTAGGGTTTGCTGGCCCGGGGTTCAAATCCTTTCTCCGGCCGTTTAATTTGGTTTTCTTAGCTGTGAATTCGAACGAAATTACGGAAGTTACACGAAGTTACGAGGACAGACAGACAGACGGATAGATAACGAAACTATTATGTTTAGTAGTTAGATTAGATGCCCTTGGACTGGAAACTGTAAATCAAAGAATAATATATAACGTAATGGTGCAAATATTTAAAATTAAACATACCCAAATACTTTGATGACAGGATGAAGCTGAATGAGGATTTTCATTTCTACAATACAAGAGGAAGCGACAACACAAGACTACCAAAGAAAAAGAAAAACACCTCACAAAATTGTATGATGTATAAAGGTATAAAAATCTTCGATAGCCTGCCAAAGGAAATTCAAAACATGGAGAATATAAGGAGGTTTAAACTAAACTGAAATTTTATTATAAAAACTTTTAAATGATTAGATAGAATGCAATATGTCTCAGTGAAATCATATATTATATGTGGAACTAAATTATTAAGATAAATAAATAAATATAAAAAGTGTATTAAGTTTTTAAACTCAATTTTTGTAAAATACTTTCAATATGAAGGGAGATGTGTCAAGTGAAGTAGTATATGATACCAAACCAAATGAAAAGAAAATAATAAAAATAAATAAAGAGTCTCTCACAGGCGCGAAGAAATTGGTGGAACAGAAATGTCGGCACTTTTGTGCGCCCAGGCCCGATCACACGCCACTGGTTATGGCGCGAACAAAAGTAGTGTAAATGATTTAAATAAATTCTTTAGAAACTAAATTGTCATTTTAAATATTTATCGCCAATACAATGGTGCTTCAAAATTTTCAAATGGTTTATGGTGTTACACTACCCTGGTAGCCTAAAATTTAGGTAGAAATTGAATTATTTTTTTACAAGAAGGTGATTAAGTTAGTTTTAATTGGCTCTTATACTTACTTATCTTATAAATGTATGTATTTAACAATTATTTTTTGGAAATTTTTGAAAAAAAAATGGCCGCGTATGTCCTTTTCTATGAGGTCCTCCGCCGTAACTGAGATGCAACATTCCTCGGTGCACGAAATTAAATATCTAAAATATCATGCTCCCATGGGATATGATCGCACATTTCATTAAGAAAATAGTTTTACCTATTTTTATGTTGATAATGTTAACCCAAGTAATTGATAGTGTGGAATCGTTAAAATAAAGCGTGTAAAAGTGTCATATTATAAATAATCTACTAAATATAACCATCAGTCTTATCCTAAAAATATTTTCAATAAATTCAGATATTTGATTTCATTTTCCTTTATCTTTTCATCATATTATGTTTTATATTAATATGTTCAGATATTAGAATTATTTCTTATCGGTTAGATAAAAATTAAAACACAGGCAGTTACATAAACAAAGAAATAATAAATTTGATTATTTACATAGTTTTTATTATCCGTATTAATCCTTTTTTAATCTTTAATTTAAAAATTAACTTATAATCCGTATTAATTAACACTATACTCCAATATTATGTATCAGTTTCCTGTCATATTTTCTTACGTGTGACACATAAAATAAGTATCATAATAATATTATTACATTATATATAGCATTATTCCACTGGTGTTTATAAGTAAAATACAAAAAAACTATTAAAGAAAATTTTCTTTTAAAAATATATATATATTTAAAAAAAATAGAGACGCGAACACGGAATACGTGTCACATCAATATTCTTACTATTTTCAAACTAAGCTAAACGCTTGTGCTATTAAAATAGGACTAACTTGCTAGTCTGGAGTGAGGTTCGAACCCGCGACCTTTGGATCACGAAGCGACTATCCTAACCACAAGACCAACAAGCTATTACCACCTCAGTTCTCCTTTTATATACGTGTTTGAATAAATAATTGATTTTTAAATTTGCAGATTGCTGTCTTTGCTATGATGTTTCAGCCTAAAATCAATATCAATTTTCATTTTAGTATAAGGCGGTCATTCTGTCATGAGACACATCGTTGTGGATTGATTGGTTGAAGTGAATATTGCTTTTGGAATATGATTTGGAAGGAAAATAGATATATTTCCTATAAAATCTCGATATCTCTGAAAAAATGACTTTATTAAAAATATTTTTAGAATTTTTTAGGTATTGCTGCCTTTGCTTTCATTGCCCTATATAAGACAGGGACGGACGGTTTTTGTGAAAAAATAATTATTTCTGTTGGTACATCAAACCTTTAATAGCCTGAGAGCAAGCGTCATATTTCGAATTAAACAATTAATTAATCATACTCTGTCAATTGATTGGATTTGAAAAAATATTTCTGTGTTTAATTTGATACCTGAAATTTGTTTTTCTGTCATTGATGTCGTCACATCCGTCACATAATAATTTGGATAATTACTTACCTACAGCACTGAAGGATTCATACGTCCCAATTTTTAAATTTCTGTCTAAAGAAATCGACATATTTTGAATCCGTCGAATTTCGATTTCCTTCGAATATTTGATTCACGGCTAAAAAAACGAAATTATACTGTCGGAGACGGGGCAACCCTGGGCCAGCAAACCCGAACGGGCTGCTCAACGCAGGTGTCCACAGCCGCCTCTCCGTGGACCGCCAAAAAGATGCAATAGATATATAATAGAGCTTAGCAAAGACGCGAACTAACGTTCTGTAATTTTTTATGGATTGTAGCAGTAGTAATATAAAAGGGTATAAAGTAAGTAAATTAACATATAGATTATCAACATACAAACCTCTTCTTCCCTGCTTCTCCTCTATAAAAGTTGAGGACTCGCGTTTAACGGAGGAGTAATGTGAAGAGAGTAGAGACATGGTTATAACAACTTATTCAAAAACAATAAAATAAAAGCAAATGCTGTAAAGAAAAAAGTAAGCTGTGATAAAAATGTAAATTGTATTAAAATAAAACTAAAATCACTTTGTTTTCACCGTTTTGTTAGGTATGAAATCTACATGTTTCGAGAACAATGTCCTCTTCTTCGGGATTATTTGTCTATGTGTGACACAAATAATCCTGAAGAAGAGAACACTGTTCTAGAAAAACGTAGATATTATACCTAACTAATAAAGTGGTGAAAACAAAGTGATTTGTGTTTTATTTAAATAACAATGTCACCACAAAGTTTAAACCTTCATTCAGAAGGAAAAATATTCTTCGAACAATTAATATGTAAATAATAATTGTTAAAAGTAAAGTAGAGAGTAGAGACAGTTATATTAACTTATTCAAAATGATAAAATATAAACTTAAAAACATATGCAGTAAATAAAAACAGTAAATAATTTTAAAATGTACATAATAAATGTAAAATGTAAATAATGAATGTAAAATGTAAAGTAGAAAGAAGAGACATAGACGTGAGACATATTCATCACTTAAATAAGAGGATTATCAAGCATCCGATGGCTATCTGTACCTACACCAAACATATTAGGATTTGGAATACATACAACTTCATAATAACAAAAAATTTAATTCAAAAACTTAGAACGTGCTTCAAAAAATACAACCCAAAAAACTTTCTCTTAAAAGTAATCTAGGCAGGGTTTATATTTTATTTCTGAATCTGGGGACGTTACTTTCGGATTGGTTGCGCACCCGGATAATCGGGAGTGTGTAACAAGGCTGCTGCGGGTATTTTTTATACATCTCATTTAAAAACTGGTATTTTATCGGTATTTTATCCTGTAATTTAAAACGGCCATAATCCGTGTCACCACTTTGGCGATTTATTATAGACACACCACGACCATGTGGCGGGGGGACCAGCGATGTGTTTTTTTTAAACATAACGTTTTAAAAATATGATTTCATTAAATAAATTGGGGTTACTGGTTCATTTAGGCTCGTAAAATACCAGCCATTTTTTAATACCTATTTTAAACGGTAATTTACCTGTCACAGAAAGGATCGTTGTAATTTTTTTTTACAGAGATATGCGTATATTAAAATACATGTTGAAATATTGTTTAATTCGGTTGTTGCTTGTGCTGTATTAAAATGTAGCTGACTCCATTAGTGATCTTCCGGGACGAAATTGAACCTCAAGTCATCAATAATATAATTATATATATTTTTTATCTTAGTTGATATTGTCATAGGATCGTAGCGGTAGGGGACAAATCAAACGCTTGCAATTAATTAAACTTTTTATTTATCTCTAAAGTCACTGAAAAGTGAAATGGTTCTCGTCTTTACTAAGTCCTGTATGTACTGTATTTTTGACGGGTAATGGAAGCTCGGCGATAGCAACATCGCTATCGTTGCCGTCTTCAGGTTTGCTGGCCCGGGGTTCAAGCCCCATCTCCGGTCGTTTAGTTTCGTTTTTATTGTCGTGAATTCGAACGAAATTACGGACGTTACACAAAGTTACGGGGACATACAGACAGACGGTGCTTCACTGTCATACAAATGAAATTTTCAAACACCAATAAAATTCAATCGATATAATGTATCCTTAAGAATCTAGGAATACCATAGTTAATTTATTATTCCTTCCAAGAAGTTGCATGGAAATACCAATCGTAGGTATTATGGAAACTTTCATGAAATATGTAGTGGGGTGGCAACCTAAAGAAATATCAACGACAATATTGTCAAATTGGCTAAAGATTGTTTTCAGGTATAAATGTATTTATTACCAAGGTGCCGAACAAACATACTTAGCGTCCAGGAATAATGAAATGCTTTGTAAAATTCCCAAACACATTTGACTTGACAAACAATGAAGTTAGAAAATGGGCGAAATGAACCAGATTTACCCGAGATCATGGTAATCGATTTGAAAATTATTTCCTTAGATGTACTGAAAGCAAGTGCTGGCTGCAAAGCAAGTATTCCATTCATATACTTATAATTTAATTCACAACCCGACAAAAAATATTTTTTACAAATTAGGCTTTCATATGACGAGACCTTTCCTAGCAAAACATCTTCCATTTTATATAAAGAATAATGAATAAGAAAATTGCTGCGAGAGTCAAAAGAGTAGGATAGAATCCATATTCATTATAAGGGTATTTTTTCAAAAATTTAAATTAAATTTCAATATATTTTGATTTGCCGCGTGATGGTTCGGGTTCGTTTTTGAAAATTTGTTTTTTTTTTTAAATTTAATTATTATTATTTATTTATTTTTATTCTAAATTATTTATTACATTAAAGAAGGCAGAGGTTACCTGGACTAGTCTTGTCTAATGCAACTACGTGTAGTTTTTTCAAATTTGGATATAATAGTGTACCTATAATAAGTGTGTAATACGTAGTTTCTTATAAAATGAACTAAATTACTAATTCAAATCACAAAAAAAATCAAATCATATTTATAGAAGGTATTTCAAATATAACAGTCACAAAAACGTGTTGCAATGGAATCTAAGCTGTCACACTTGATACGTTGCTTTCGTTTTGAAGTCTACCTAAGTACCTACATTAAATAACCACTTTGTTTAACTTCTGTTTAAATAATTATATGACTTTAATATCAGATGGCAATATCAGAATCGTGGAGCACAGAAGAAGAAGTGTTGGCCAAATTGTGTCTTCATTTTCGGCACTAAAACATTTTCCGATGTTGTGTTTCTAGGATTTCTTGATTCAGAGCGTATATATTATAAAGAGTTTATAAAAATAATTAAACTTTAAGAAATATATTAGTGCCTAGTGTATCTATTTACCTAGGTACTAAAAAAAATATGACATCATTAAAAAAACTCTCGAAGTAACGGCATAATTTAGATTTAGAGCATTTAATTTACATAAGTATGAATATTTTTTTCGTAGGTATATCGCGAAAATGAATCATTATAGACAACAATTGTATACATTTTTTGTTCAGATCTTCATGTTACACTTAAATTAAATGTTATAAAACTTCACTCCAAAAAACACATTATATAAAAGTTAAGTAGCTTATTTAAAATTTTAATATACTCTTTAAATTATTATTTTTTTAAATTAAAAAAATTGTATTCTTGTTACGGTTGAAGAAATTCAAGTGCAGAGAAAATAGAGATTAAAAACTGAAAGTATCTTATACAAAATTATTTTTTATCTTTCATAGCAGTTGAAAATGTGTATCTCTTGTAATAAGGGTGAGGCGGACTACGGAGTTTGCTTTTCGATTGAGAGATAGTGTAACCACCCTTATTGTGAAAGGGCCTCGCAACCTTTCGTGTTACTGTTGAGCCGAGGATTTAAGATGATTGCGGTTCTCTCAGAGGCCGCCAAGTATTTACCTGCTAAGTTTACTGCCGTTTCCTGTCAGAAGGGATAACTTCATTGCATTTCGGTGACACTTTGCGGGACGCCCGATCCGCGACAAGGATATTCGATCCGCCGATGCTGTTACTCAAATCCCTTCATTGAATATTCAACATTGTAGGCGGCACAAAAAGATATAAGCCTTAAAAAATGTTTATGGTTTTTAATAATGGTGACAAATATTATAACATTACGACATTACAAGGCAGAAACCGCTGGGAGATGATCGCAAGGAGCTGGAGTCCAGCCAGATATCGGACTATAACAGACATGAAAATTATAATTATTTAGAGGCGCAGCTTGATACCATTTTGTGTATTATTATTTTATGCTAACATAATTCATTTGCTTTAAATTCTGTGAATGAAAAATATAAGTTCGGGATACAATACATCTTTTGATATCACATATTAGATTTATTTTAGTTTTTTTAACTTGTATTAATAATTTTCAATAGGTACTATTAAACATTAATAACCTTGCAAGACTATATTTCTACCTTAATTATGAGTCGAAAATGCTCAAGCAGCCATGACCTAATATCAATAGATATGGAGTTATGCAATATCAAAGTTTGCATTTTTCAATATTCCTGACGCATTTTTGCTGACAATCATGGGAATGCGAGCGGGACGGGAGGCGTCCACACAAAACCTCTTCTCTGACTCCAAGGCGCAAATGACAATTGGAATATAGGTACTTATCATTCATTAAGTGGGAATCGTAAGTTTTTTTTACGCTTCATCAGGCCAGAAGGCCCAATTACAGAAGCGAAACACCCCGCAAAACACCCAGGTTTGAGTAAATCACACGAATTAAACTGTGACCTCACCGGGAATTGAACCCGGAACCCTCGGTGTGAGAAGCCAGTGTCACACCCACTGCGCTACGAGGGCCGCCGTTAGATATGTACAATAAATGTTACAGTTTAAGTACAAAATATGAATGCACAAAGTGCGTTGTGTCCGTTGTAATAAGCATAAAGATAAAAACACAACATGCAGATATACAGCTTAGGAGCCAGATTAATTAAAATGAATACAGAATTGTACCATAGAGACAGTTATTAGAGTAATTCACTCCCTTCGGGGAAAAATTAAAATAAAATAACAAGCACAAACATTAAGAGAAGGTTATTATTGTAACAGTTCGGTTATGTCATAGAAGCGAGTGAACCCGTGCGATTGATCATAAAGAAGCGATAGATAAACAGTAAAGCGAAATAGAAAAGTACCTACCACGTATTTATGGAATAATCCCGAGTGATGAGTGTGAGATAATAAAATAAAAATAAAATAAAATAAATCCCGTGACAATATTTTAATACCCAGTATACTTATATATTTATATATATTTTGAGTTTGTCAAGATATTTTATAGACATCTGTGGTTAATTAAGGGGAATGAAAAAGCTTTATTACAACATGAAACGGGTTGTAAAAAAACTTAAGTATATACAACTTCCAAAAATTTGATAATAATAATTAATAATAATAATTTGATATCATGGGTGGAAGTGGTGAACGTTACATTTTGTAAAGTGATCACTTAAGCCAGCCGTACGATAGATTGTAAGCCCTATGAACACCCAAAGACTTCCATACCTACTTTTCCATAAAAAATATAATTTCATGAGACATCTATAAGATATCTTACGCAAATATACTTTTATAGGTACAGAGGTTTTTCTATTTCTGGTATATAAGTCACTCATCCTTTTTGGTGACTTGAATTTATTCGATTTTATTTATACCTACAAATTTTTATAACTTAGTTTTAATCCATCAGGACCTTGGTTTTGTGAGGTATGATATATTTAATCAAAAGGAGTGTAAACTAACTTGTCAAGCTAACGCTTTAGTTGACAGTTGTTATTTACGTTTCTCGAAACAACAAAATGCAATTCAGTTCTTTGAGTGGTATAAGTTACTTTATTTAAAAAACAACCATGTTTCAACACTTACTAAACATCAATTAATGACAACTATCCAATGTTAAATCAAACATGTTTGTGCAGAATTCAACTCCGCCTATAGTTATTTCTTTGGTTGTCAGGATTAAGGATTAAATAATAAAGATAATATTTAGCTGGAAAACAGGTAGACATTAGACATCCCCCACTACAGGTAAATGTTCATCTGTCCCTTAAGCCGCTGTCAGGTGTGAAGGCTTTGCATACTTACGGATAATATTATGTGTAAACATTATCCTTTTGATTCTGAAGGCTAATCAGGAATTGGAGAAACAAAGTAGTCCATTGCCTTTATACCTACACACACATCATAAAATATATTTAGAAAACGTCGACATATGTCGCCATTTATATATTTTTAAATATATTTTACACCGTACATTGTTTTGTGAATTAGAAAGGGACCATCAATTTATTTCTGTTTTCATAGCATAAGCACTTACCTTATGTTAAAAATAGTAACAATACAACAGTACACGTACAACAGTATGTGTATTCTATTTGCGCATATTATATTAAAAAAAACATGTTTTATTCAATAAAGTTTGATTTATTTTATTTTATTTTTTGTTCATAATCATGTACAAAATCATTTGTAAGTGATATAAAAGAGCCTTTGGATAATCACCCTAATTTCACAGAAGTGAGTATATGTGTCATTTAATTCAAGCAGTAAGTTGGTGTGTGCGTACATGTGTGTGTGTATGTGTATGTATGTGCGTGAACGCGCATATGTGTGAAAGGAAATATTTCACCCCACAAATTTACCCCTGACAGACTTCGTAAACTGTTCAAATCTTAAACAAAAGATGTCGAAATTTACAATAGCCATGTTTTAGGTATCAAGAACGTGGTTAAATACAGAGTTTTTGCCGCAGCGATTTTAACGTACATTTAATAAAAATATATTTATTAATTTTTCTTGGTTCGTACACTTATTTCGTAGATACATAAGGATATGTTTCTAGTAGTATTTGATCATAATCATCACTATTACTATTAGGTACCTCAATAACTCCCTCATGGGTCTTGTCCTCATCAAGAGTTTTCCTTCAATTATCCTTGTTTTACAATAAAAATCTGCAGATATTTACAACGTCCTTATATATACATAACTATAAAAATTAATATACCACAATATATTATGTTATTGTATGCCCACTTTGACCGGTAATTTAAATCGACAAAGATGTTTCACTTAAATATAATACGATAAATAATATTCTTATGTGAATACCGAAAACAACTCCGAAAAAAGTTTATGTTGGAGAATTAGCTGATTTATATGGATAGAAAAGTAGGTCTGGTATTTTATTTTTAATTGGTTGCCACAGAAAATAGCTGGGTTCTCCGTTACATTCTTGATAATCTTTGTTATTATTAATCCGTAGTACCTACTGTATATTTAATCTACCTAACTACCTACTGCATATTTAAATATATAAACATTAACCTCACATATACAATAACACATATCTATATTGTATCTACACACTTTTCTAGCTATAAACATTGATACGTGACAAAATAAAGTCGTTATTTCAGGTAGGTATAAAAAACAAAGGCAGCATATCCAAAAATTTAAAAACATATTTTGAATACGGTCCCGATGTCTATTAATTTAAATTGTACTGAATTCAAGATTTTATAGAAAATATAGGTCTATCCCTTCCAAAATAATACACTTCGACATATCCACTTCAATCAATAAACCCGCAGGGACGTGATAAAATTTCCACTTCCTACTAAAATGATATTTGATGGCGATTTTAGAATCGTCGTCGCAAAGACAGCAGTATCCAATTGTAGCAAAAGAAGCAATGTCCACTATTTGGAAGCAAACTGCAATATTCATATTTAAAAGTTTAATATTTATCCATACGTGTATATGAAAGAAAGACTGAAGTGGCAATTGTTTTTAAAAACATATTTCCAATAAGCCTGAAAATTCATAGATTCCAGAGAAATTTCCTCGCATAGTGACAGGTTTTTTGTATTTATCTCAGGAATACATCAGTGGGACTTGGCTGCTTTTGCTTTTATGCACTTCATTTTATGGCCGATTCAATTACTAATTTAAATCTTTAACGAAAGAGATGTTTAACATGGCAACACAGACTTGTTGGCATTTGTGATTCATCGGAACAAATTCTTTTCTGCCTATTAAGGTTAAGCCGCTTGATTTACACTTAATAAGAGTGTCAGTCCACAGTTTAAATATAAATACATAAAAATACCAGTTCTTATTGGTGTTGTCAGCTGATTGCATTTTAATGCGCGCAGCCGCAGGATTCGGCTTCCAACACAAGTGAAGAGGGTCTCGGCAGATTAGTATTTTGGAGGCTTCGAGGGACAAATGAGGGGGTCAAACAAGGATATGTTGTTTTACGTTTTTATACGCAATACCTCGTCATTCTAACAAACATTTTTCGAAGCGAATCTTTATTAGCAAATAGGTTTCCTACTTGCTAATAAAGATTCGTCTTGTTTTTTAACAGTTAACTAGAATTTCAAAAGCACCATAGGTGACGTTAAAAATAACGTTGCTGGCTGAAAATACTCTCGTTAACCTACAAATTCCAGGCAAAATGAGCTCTTACAAAATCAAGATATTATGTAATATAATATTTATAAACCTCTAATTTTATATTTTAATTTTAATCGCCGACCGTCAGCAATCCCACATTTACGATAAACGTATGTAATTTAAAGTTTTAATAAATATTGTGTGGTTAATGTAGAATGTACATTTTATATTTCCATATAAATTATGTAATTTGTGTACTCATTTGAGTAATAAATATTATTGTATTTTTTTTTGTAATTAAATTTTTTTTTAAAAGTTGTGGGTTAAAAAAAAAAAAGTTTAAATCTCTGAAAAAAATAAAAATTTGTATGTCGTTTATTTTTATAGGGATATGAATAAGACGTTGTTACTTGAATATTACATAATAAGTTAATGTGAATATATGAATATAATAAGTGTTGTGGACTAACTCTGTTAACCAATTAATAATTTATTTTTTTGTAGAATGTGAATTAAAATCAATAAATAAATAAATAAATAATAAATAAATAAAAAAACAAATAAATAATGGTTTTAGAGGTCATATTCTTTTTAAATATTAATGCGACACGCGTTCCATGTTCGCATTTATAAATTTATCTAGTACTAATTTAAAATAAGCTAAATGCTAGTGCTATGAGAATAAAGCTAACTGGCTAGTGTCCTAGAATGGGGCTCTAACCACCGACCACCAGATTACTAAACGAGCATCATGACCGCTACACCAACAAGCTACAACACAAACAACAAACACCAACAAAACACCAATAAACTGCAGATAATATTTTTACTCATGTTAAGTAATTATGTACGGTAGGTAATAAGATGCGGAATAACTAGCTGGGGTCTATCTTGTAAAATAATTATAAAAAAATACAAGGTATATAAAATTTGACAGTGAAATTAGTTAATAAATCATCTGAACGTACAACTAAATATATATCTAAACTTTTTAAGCAGCAAGGATCTACGCCTATTAATGCTATTTTATGGTATAAGTTAGTAACAAAGTATCTTGAAGATAATAAGTATAAACATCGATTGTTACATAAACATGGTACCTACTAGATTTACCACATACGAAGGACTGCTCATACCGATGGAAACTAATAAATATGGTTAAAGGACCAAAATATGGTCAAATATTCTGAATATAAAAACTGGTCTAAAAAAGGAGTTAAAAATGAAATAATTTTCAGGTGTACCTACTCTAGGGTAATATTAATAATTCGGAAGAATCTTGCATACACATATAAAGGATATTGCTTTAAATTCCAATCAAAATATAGATACCTCGTTATCAAAAGTGAAATCTGTATTGAATTATGGGAATGACAAAACATTGGTGGCGGTATTAAAAATACAACTGACGTACGAAACATGTTGTTAGGGTTAAAAATATATACAACTTCCATAGATGTGGCAGTCTATCATGGGTGGAAATGGTGAAAGTTGCATTTTGTAAAGAGATCACTTAAGCCAGCTGTAAGATTGGTCGTGAGTCCTATGAATACCCAAAAAGTCTTCCTACCTACCATACCTACATTCCCATATAAAAATATAGCTTCGTCTCTATGAGAGGTCTATAATATATCTTGGTCAAAGGATACTTAAATATGTGATACCAAAAATGTACACTAAACTCCCACGAAATTTTATAAAACAATGTATTGAGAAATGCTTTAAAGAAAAATTAATGGAATTGCTTATCAATAAAAAAGATTTATACTGATAAGGTGAAGTGTTATATTGGTAATGTTTTTGTTAATTTGTTATCATCATTAATTTTTTCATCTGTTTCCTTTTTCTTTATGTATATAAACTTATTTTATTTTGTTATTTTACATTATTAACAGAAAAAAAAAACTACTGACAAGCCGATCTCGCGACTGAGTGGGTTTTTCTTGAGTAAAAAAATATGAATCAATTATTTAATTAAAAAAATAAAAGTACCTCACTCACTAAGTAATAAATATAATATAATGTTTATTTATTTATATTTTGTACATCGCATTACTCCTTATCAAATCGCCAACCGGTTGATCCGGTGACCACGGAAACCGGCGTGGCGTTGCATTTCTCGAGGAGAGAACATGTCAAGTCACCGCGCTTGAAATTACACCTAATAAATGTACATAAAAAATATAATTTTTATCTCAATTTAAAATTTATCTTAAAAATAAAACGGGTTTTTGATGTGTAACATCTTTCCTCTCGCTTTCCTATAATCTGTGGCAGTGATTTCGTGAAAAAGGACAGAAATTTCATTCAATAATGAGCGCGCACGATGGACAAAAAATCTTCGTTTATAAACAAATCAATGTCCGGCAAGTGCCATCACAGCGAAGACGCGCACTACCAGACAATGCTTCTGATTTTGAATATATGTTGCGAGGCTCGTGTCAAGCGTGGGGATGTTGTAACTTTGATATATTTTGGCTTATATCTTCGAAACTATTCAATAAATATTTAATTTAAAATATTTATTCAAAGTTTTCATACAATATATATGGCGGCACACTACCGCCATCTATAAAATAAATAAAAACATATAATTGTCCAAACACATTTTATGATTATTCAAACGATTTACATTCTCAAATTTCATGTAATTTATGTGATTATTTTAAAATATTTATTCAAAATTTTCATACAATATATATGGCGGCAAACTACCGCCATCTATGAAAATAAATAAAAACATATAATTGACCAAACACTTTTCGAAACAAAATGCGTATGTAGATTATACGGTACCTACCTAGTGCGGCAAAATTCAATAATAAATAAATGCACACACATTTTCTTTACTTGTATTTACTAATTAATAAATGTATAGGTACCTATTAGGTTTTTAAAATTTTGATGTTAATTTCTGTCGCTGCTCAATTGATACTTTTAATTGTGAGATGTCAAATGTTCGTATCATATGCGACTACTATAAGGCTCTCTCGTTTTCTTAATAGTGAAACATTATTTTGGAAGGGGTGTAGCTACATTTCCTGTAAAATCTCGAGTTCGGTGAATTGTTAATTATTAGTAATCCTCAGTTACTGTATTCAAAACATTTTTTTGGATACTGCTACCTTTGCTTTTATACCCCTCATATAATATAAATGTTTCACGGTAAATAATCTTATGAAAAGAAAGCATGTATGCATTTATACACATTTTTTTTCTATGTAAAGATTTTTTTTCATTATTCTAGTGAAGTGTATAAAACACTTAAATAGAGGATTTAATAAATGTTCAAACAAGAAGTATGACGAATGAAAATTGACGTGATGTAAACGAAATCGCGACAGTTTATTAAGAATTCGTTTAATAACGCTAAAAAGAAATTTCTGGAAGAAAAACAGATGCGATATATGCAAGGGTGTTTTTGTTACGTGTTTCGCTACGGTAATTAGGCATGGAGGTCCGGTGTAGCACTAGTATTTATATATATGAGTATAACATTAGAAGTTCTGTTTAATATATCTTTAATATCGCGAAGGAAGAAACCGCGGTGTTCGAATCCCGCCCGTGTCTGCATAAGTCGGACTTCAGAGTGGCGACTCCAGAGCCCGTAATTATATGATATTTACATGCGACCACATTGTGTGAATGATAATTTTATTCATTGCGTTCAACAGCGGGGACTATTTTTCATTTCACGCGGCTTTCGATGAATCGATTACAGGTTTCGCATTTGGTATCATCAACAGAAACCGATCGCGTCCACGCATGCCGAGTAATACATCCAGCTGACGGGCACGGAGCAAAACAGTGTTGTTTTATGCGGTATTGACAGCTTTCTGGAGGTAAGATAAATGATCCCTTTCTCTTTTAAATTCGTCTTAGTTTACATGCTTTTAAATGCGCAAATTTTGTTATTCACACACTTGTAATAATTCTCGATCTTGTTCTTTTGCCTCGTCTTGAATATAAATTGGATTCGAAACCAGAGGTCTGAACCATGCTGACTTGGTCGTTATGATCTTATAAGCGTGACACTCCCTACTGTTTGTTACAAATTTCTTAATTAGGACTATATCTAAGAGTATTATAGATACAACTCATTAAATACACACACACGGATAGAAAGAGAGAGAGGTATAGAGGACACGACCTTCTTTTAGATACTTTTTTGTATTGTTATTTGTGGACAAATATTTGCACGACTCGATTTATATATTTATCAAAGAAGTTTACTATAAATAAGGATATGATCACGAATGAATGGAATGTACTTATATTTTTAATTTAGTCAAGGTCATTGCGGTAAATAAAATCATAATAGAATATAGCTATAGTGGGATTTCTAATATTGACTTGGCGCGGGCCATTCCCAAATCATCAAAATAAATGTGATTTTATTGATTAACAGATATATGAAAATAAAAATAAATGCGTTTTGTCCAAATATTTTATTTCAGTAAGATGATGATTCAGTTGTTGATTTTAAAAGACTTTAATAATAAAAACTGTATAAACTTGTTTAATTATGTTTGGAGCGGCTTACTAAAACTCTCTTGCCTAGCGATTCACAAGTAGCTCTTTTGAGCCCCATTTCACGAGGTTAGCAATTTATTGCTATTTCATAGCACAAGCTTATTTTGAAAATATTATAGTAAGAATATTGATGTGACGCATATTTTATCTCTATTTTTTTTTTAAGTAGTAGGTATGTGGTTTGATAAGTATACCGACTGTTGTGAATAGGTAATATATATTATTCAATTAATAAAAATGATACTTACAGATAATGTCGATATACTGACGGAAAGGTACGAGGCTGATTTATGATGTAATTGTAACGCACCTTCCCAAATAGATAGGGGATGGGATCTAGTTTCGTGTTCCGGTAACAACCAAATATGTTTTCGTTTATTTGATTTTAAGGTAAATAATCCAAATTTCGTGTTAATGTTGGTAAACAGAATATTATTAATGTTTACTTATTATTACTATTATTAATATAAATTCCACTTTATCTCATTAAAAACGTATCTAATTTTAATTTTAAAAAGATATGACCTCGATAGCATGTTACTACGTTTAACTATGGTCAATTAAACTAAGTTTACATTCTAAATGCAACTAATGATCGAAGAACCGACCCTAAGGACGGTAAGTTTATTAAAAGTAATTTCACCCCCTGCCGTTAAATGTACCCAACGGCTTCATAAACGCAGTTTGAAAGAAAATAATTTAAGTTTACGAGCTTTTATCAGAGCACTTCCAATCTAAAAAAATCAAATTACATGGTAGATATCTACACAAATTACAATATTAATATGTTTATACCATATGTATTCTCTGATTAGGAATATTAACTGAAGAATGATTGAAATGTCTTTACGGCGTGTAAAGTGCTTCCTCGATAATACTTAACAAAACCAATAAAAAACGCTTTCGTATTAGTGTCAAATTTTACCAATAATCATTTATTACACATTTGAACTTTCGTGACATTCAAATCTGTTTTGACAGTTATAATTTTAATATTAGCGCCAACATAAAATACAGTTTTTTAATGGATATATATTTTTAATGAAGCAATTTCCTTACTAATGGACCCGATCGGGCATAAATAGTTTATAAATCCTCGCCTGGGACATCTGTTATTTAAATTTTTTCACGTTTTAAAGAAGCCGTCGCATTCTTCGCGTCGGTATCTTTTCTCAATTTTCTAAACACATCTTTGTGTCACATATGTCTTGCTTACCTCTCTTACTTGTGCCTTAATGTGTTTTGTTCTTAACGTTTCAACACCTGACATGTTTTTATACATTTCTCGATCGGTATCAGCGTCAAGAATTTTTGAAAATAATATTTGAATCGTTACAGAGAAAAATATTTTTTGCTTATAAAAAGATAGAATGTGTAATGAAGTAAGTTAAGAATTATTATCCTGATGATGAAATATTAATTTTTAAAAATGTAGATTTTTAAAATAATTTATAAAACTAGTAAATTTTATTTATTTTATTTATGTATAACTTTTTTATATCTTCGTATTTGTTTATCAGTGGGTAACAATAAACCAAACTGATTATTTTTAACGTCGACTGGTTTTAATACCACTGTATCTTCGCCACGACAAACGCACAACTCACAGTTATTGTGCGTCCCGTCCTGATGGAAATACAGTGGTACTGACACCCATCGACATTAAAAATTTATGTGTTTGATGCAATGTTTATAAGTATTTGGGATAAATAATTACGTCAAGGTATATGCTATAAACATCAAAAATACCTAAATTGACTGCTATATTAATTATATATTTTTGACACATAAATTTATGATTATTCTTAATTTAAGTTGGTTAACAGTTAAATAAACTGAAAAAATAAATCCTATTCAAGACAAGGTTTTTCTTATTAAATATGATACAAGATAGGTATAAGGGTATTAAAAGCGGTGTTACCAGTAAATTTTCGAAAAATATCAACGTCTCTTTTTTGACCCTGTCATTCTCTGATTATTATCTGATTTTATTGTAAGAACGAAAAATTTAGATATTATTAATTAAATAAAAGCAGAATTTTCTTGATTCTCTACTCATTTTATAAAATATGTTTTCTCAAATAGATACTCATTTCACATTAGTGGTAGAAATATTACAAATAAGTATTTTAAAAGTATTTCAAAATTATTTTTTTATTAGAGGGATTAATTAATAAGTCATCTTTCGAAACTTGTTGCCGTTTCCTTATGAAGCAATTTTTCTCTTTCACGCAGATTATTTTGAATCCTATATAATTTCATGTATGAGCCAGACCATGCTGGCGTAATCATTATCTGAGTCCAAAGAGGATTACACTAACAAGAAAATTCCAGGCTCCGTACCCCTTCTACTTTTCAACATCAGAATCAAAAAGTCCTTCTGGAATAAAAAAAATTACATCTTTCCAAGGAAACAGGTTCAAAGAAGTTACTCAACGTAACAGTGGCGTGGACACTGGTAGTTTGCAACAAAATTTTCTCATTTTAAGATTAAACGAAAAGTGAGGGTTGACTTATTGTAATAATTTGTTACATGCAGATTGTATACTCCTAGTGGGACATTAAAATACAAAATTAAAATATTTTATGACAATTAAGGGGGGAATATAATACAATACAATGGTTGAGAAATTAGATACAGTGTAGATTACAAAATTTTATCCGTTACAAATTAAAAAGTTAATCCAGATACTAAATAATCACACAAGTATTGAAGAGTACGTAGGTTTCGAGTTCAACGAATTTTTTTTTAATATTGCTTAAAATTACAGTTTGTGTAAATAAAAAAGTAGAACTAATAAAATATGTATTATATATAAACTATATGTATTAAAATATGTATTATATATAAACTATACAAAAAAAAAAATTACTTTCGATAACTCCTGTTCGCGTTGAATGGTGAAGATGCTATGAATGAAAGTACAGCTCATCGATAATTTTGGACGGTAATTTCAACCTAAAAGACATGGAGCGATTCGAAAGACGATTTATCGATCTCTTAAACCATCCTTTTAACAAAGATCCATTTCAAGCTACCGTAGAAACTTCCACTGGAAACTGTAATAGTGATTGTTTATTTAACTAAACGGGTGTAATTCAAAATTAAATTTATTTAAAAAGAATAAAATTATCATGTTGTATTACGACCTTGTGTTTTCAATGAAATGTAACTCATTAGTATAATAATTTATTCAGAAATTTCTTAAGACCACTCGACCTACCCATTTAAATTAAAAAATATTCTCTTAAAAATCGTACAAAAATTTCAAACTATTAATTAATTCACATAAAACGACAATGTTTTAATTTCACGTATAAAAGGTCAGTGAAAAAATCAACCAATAATTAAACATGTGAAACAATCAAAACAACAATTATGTGACGCTTCGAACTTTAACGCGGCTTTGATTGTGATCTGAGGAGTTGTAATAATTATTTAATTAACATCGTAATGGCCCGTTACGCCTGTGGATACCGTGAACTTCACACAGTAAGATGTGATCCCGATTATAAATAACACCTGGAGAAAAATATTGTGGTTTCTTCAACACGACGCCCGAGATATGCGCTATATAATGCGAGACAAGGTAAGATGATATTTTATAAAGACATTCGTATATAGATTTCGTCATCCACAATGGACGGATTTAAAGGTGTACATTGTATTTCCCTTTGTGGCTGTTCCGCGAGAAGGAAAATAAATACAGTAGGCTATTTAATGAAAAAATTCAACTGTAATAATCACGCGAACTTCGCATAATTCTCCTAGAAAATATAAATTGACTGATTAACTTACCATTTCCCCGTAAGGTTTGGTTAAGTTATTCTGATTGTCGAAGCCGATCCAAAATTGCGGATTTCGGGATTAGATTTTATTGATCATGAAATTAGTTACTGAGCCGAAAAGTTGGGCTAACTGGAAGTTTTGGAACCAGAAATCAACTATTTAATGCTAATATTATCTCCGCTAATAACATTCCATTAGTAATTACCGCATTCAAAACCTCATACACTTTAATCTATTTAGTCCATTACCGTTCTTATAAAATATACTTCTTAAGAATATAAACTATTTTTATTACAAATGTTCAACCCCATTATATTTGGGCATTATACACAAGAGGAGTTCTAGTGCCAACACTAATGTATGAAGAATGAAACTATACTAAATGCATTGGAAATCCATTCGCTCAGTCGCGTCTGTGAAAAATATACGCAAGAAAGTATGATGGACGAAAAAATCAGAGAGAATATACATATGTGTAGCATAACCGACAGAACTAAGAAAGAATCGTTGAGATGGTTTAGGCATGTAGAACGTCTAAGCAAAGAAAATATACCTACTATAGAAAATATATTAGACGAGTATATGTGAAAGCATTAGAAGCACGGAGTGTCGGCGAAAAAATAGATTAATAAAACCAGGAAAATTAAAAGATGGCACGAATAGAAGATTAATTCTTCATATATGTATGTATGTAAACAAACTGATTAATTTGATGTTTTATTAATACGTGAAAGATAATCCCAAAATTCATTAAGAAAAAAAAAAGAATAAATAAACGATAAATGTTCATATATTTTTTTTTTGATAAAGGAAATTCGTACAACAGTACATATTCATAGAAACGCAAATAATGTAGAAACCTAAATAATACTACATAATAAAAATTACACAAAAAATAAAATTATATTGGTTTATACTCATTTTATTGTCATTTTTATTTATTATTGCAATAGAAGAGTATGCCGAGACTAGAAGGCCAACATTTATTTTTTATATTTAAATATATACATTTAAAAATATTAAAGCACTTCTGTTGATACATTTGCTTAATGAACTTGAATTGTTAACATGATAAACTTTTTGAAAACGTGTCTTAAAGCTTTAGGTATACCTGTTCATTATAAAAAAAAACTTTTACAGAAAAAACATTCCATCAGAATTTATGACAGTATCTTACAAGTAAGGAGCATTTTGTCCAATATCATTTTCATTACACCGATCCACAAAACATAATTTTCTCCAAATAAAACATTAATTTAATAATCTTTAGTAGTTATTACGTAATAAAATATTAATTAGACAAAACCGGTAAATAATCAATATTTGAGGGAATAAATTATTCAACGATTTCTTTGTTTGTATCTTTCAATATTCCCGTACGAAACAAGAGCACGAATGTCTCCATGTCGTATTTATATTCCACTAGTAATAGAGTAGCCGAAAAATAGCATTTATTTTTAATTCTCATTCGTGGTTAATTAATATTGAACAAAAAGATAATTAAAAAATTTCTCTAAAAAATCGAACGATATACAAACTAGCGTAGTACTGGATTGTATATACTCTAAGGTATAACCGTAATGTCGAATCCATCCATCATGCCTCCACTGCACGGGCCCTTTCAAAGAGATCCCTTCTTCTCTCTGTGCCCCGTGCCTTTCCTCGCCATTCGTCAAACTCCAACCAGGACCCTTCGTCTTGTTTCCAGATGCTTCGTCTTCTTGCGAACACGGCGATAATTTTTCACCAGGCTCGTCGTAGATCTTATAAACTTCTCATATCTCATCAAGGTTTTAGCGACGACGAAAAATACGTATTATTTTTTTAAATCTTACCTGAGAGCTTTCTCAGGATTTTGCCATCAAACACCTTCCAAACACAAATAGCTTTTGTAATCAATTTGTTGTTTTAAAAAAGATATCTTCATTTTTATACTAAAATGATATAAAAACTCAAATAGTGTCTGCTCAACATTCCCCAAACATATTCGTTAACATAATAGTTAAATGAATAATTGACAACTAAATATGTTAGTAAATTTATTGATTTTACATTATTAACAAGAGATTTTTTGTATAAACCACTATTTTTTGAAGTACCAACATGTTTGGAAGATTAAGATTAAGATTTATTAATTAAATAAATGTTAATCTTACTAGTCTGATTCCGAAACAATCTATTATTTTGATATTAATAAGCGTATTAATATTTTACATACAAATAACATAAGATTACAGTTAGGTAAATTAAAATATTTGCAAATTAGAAAAAGTATTAATAGCAACATTTAAATTTGTTTTACATTAGTTCTTAATTATCTATTCAACTCCCATTTTTGTTTTGTAATGTATTTGTATTTTGGTTAATGTACACGAATTTTAATTTTTAGTATTCTTTGTATCCTGATGAAGGGATCACTGACCCCGAAATATGTTGATAATTCAATAAATAGTGGTTTACACAAAGTTTTTTCTTGTTATTGATATAAGTAACATTACTCCAATATCATTTTACAGCCATCGAAGAAGTGAATGATTTGTTTTAAAACAATCCGATACATGAGTGAATTTTTTTTAGAAAAATATCAATATAGTCAATTGAGCGTTTTTACGTACTGTACAACTATTCTCAATAATTCAAATCATCACAGTTTGTACTAGTTTAACGATTTCGGTAAAATGAGGAAGTATTTTCAAAGGTATCAAAAATCAAATTCTCTTCTTTGAATATTTCTAGTATGAATGTACCTACCATTTCAATGGGAAGAATTTCTGATTGTATTGTTCAACGTTCTATTTCTAAAGAAAACAAACATTTTCAAAAATCCCAGCATTCTTTCCGCTAGAAACAAAATAATAAAGGAAATAATTCAGTGCGCGTGTCCCAACCAAATATTTGTGAAAAGAAGCTGACGATATTACCAATTAGAACGAAATTTATGTTGGAGGAATTCTAGCCAGCGGTGCTCGACTTGACATGTATTATATAATAGATAAGTTCTGATCAAATGAAAAGCTTTTCAACATAACAATTTCATTACGCTAGTTTTATATCAGCAATCGTTTGATCGCTTAGTGTGTCGTGAAACAAACAGAGGTCTCCTGCTCTGAAATTACGTGTAATAATAGCAGGCGACAAATAATATACGTAGTCTTGTAGAAAAGAAATCCTTGTGAGAAAATATAGTGTCTGTTTGGTGGCCGTGAGTACTGGAACACGTGCAAGTCGCGTCACTTATTGTTTTGTATCGTTCCTATATACTTATTGTCCGCGCCGTCCTCTTTAAATAATTCCGTCGACCATCTTGAATTTTTCTGTGGTGGGTCCGTCAATATTAATAAATAAGTGGCGATCATGCGGTCGGGAAACAAGCGATCACGTGGCTTGCATAATTCATCCCCACAGCGACAGGTGTGTCCTCCCACGGCCTCGGGTAGGTACTGCGTGTACTAGCAATATAGTATTTCTAGAGTTCTCTTTCAATAAGTATTCGTTTTAATTTTTTATGTACACATTTTTATTTTTTTATTTAGAAATATTGACTTGCAATGATGTGCTACCTGTATATTTTTTTGTGAGACCCACATCAGCCCACACATACTTTCCCATGTAATTGGCTTTGTCTCCGTGAGATTTATATAATTTATCTTAATTAATAATGATCCCTCTGAGGACAAACTCCAGTAATCGTTTGCCTAAAAATTTGAACAAAATAAAATAATATTGTGAATAAAAACTGGTCAAGAAATGAGTAAAAAATTTAAATAAGTTTCAGGCGTATTCTAGTGTTAATGTAAATAATTTGGATGAATGTCGTATATCTGTACATAAAAATAATATTGCTTCATATACTCTAATTAAAAATAAGAAAGTCCCATTTACCAACGGCGACATATTCCTGTTTCATGAGAATGAAAGAGTTACAAGTTTCACGTCAGTCCATACATACTAACATTTATAATTTATCTTAATTAACTTGCTATCTCTCTATAGAATATGTAATCTAAGAATAAACGAATGAATTTGATAGATAGTCCTAATATGATATATGATGTTATAGAACAATAATATAATTTTTCATTATAGAAGAAATAATACATTACAAAATATACATAAAACACTGTTAAAATAAAATTAAGAGTCATGTTACAAATTAACAAGTTAAACAAGATATAAAAATTATCTATATATCACTAGAACGAAGTATCTTAGAATATTCATCGGCTATTTGGACATGTTTATACAACACATTTTGCAGCAATCGAAAGAGAAAGTTTTTACGTATTTTTTCCTACGGAGCCGGTCAACATAGAAATCTTCACAGTTACGAGGATCATCTTATCTTATTCAAAGTACACAAACCGAAGTCCTGACGGAAAACGAGAAGGAGATATACGTTGGTGTTTGTTTCTTTCAGTTTCTTAAGAGAGAGAAGAAGAAAGAAGTACATGACGGTAATCCGTCGAACGTCAAAATATAAATACGAGTCCAACGCGACACTGACAATTTTGCCATAATTTTACGTCAGGACGCTGTGAGAGGAGAAATGAATAAGTGCATATGAAATAATCTTTTTTCTATAAGCTTTGAATACAGCATTAGTACTTATTTCGTTGTATTTTATTCGAAAATGAAAATTGTGAGGTTACGTTTGCTATAGGTACTTGGGTAATCCGTTTGAAGCTCTGTCAGATCAGACCGCCTGGATAAGAAGGCACCGGAGAAATCAACCCCTTTTCCTTAAACAATCTTAAGATCCCAATATTGGTAATTTCGGAATACAGCCGAATATCTGTTCTTGCTTTACAACACAAGGTACTCTGAGGAGCTATTGATTATCTTTCTTTATCTGACGTATATTTGCATGTTAAACCCCGTATGAGTTACCCGGAGATAAGAGAATAATGTTGGTTATTTTTATCCCATCACAAAAATGTGTGGTAAATATAATGTGGATGAATTGTGCTGACATTCTTGCATTTAAAAAGTCATCATCATTCAAGAAGTCACTCCTACACAACATCATTTTTCTTGATAATATCCTGGACACCATTATATCAATTCTTTATTTAGATATTCGTACATAGCACTGCATTGATACATTAAATGTATGCATGTTTCTAGAGCATGCCGAAGGTGCTTGTAATAGTGGGTTAAGTTATAAATAACTTTTTAATTTTTTTTTTATTTGTACAGGATTCTGTTGAATGTTGTATATCTAATTGTGTCATAAAAAATACTGCAAAAGTATACAGCACGTGGATTTCAAGGTTTACGAATTCCGAATGACATCATAAAGGACAGGTAGGCATCTATTACACCTTCGAATGACTATTAACATAGTATAGTAAAATTTCGATTTAAAACTAAGCCTGATTAGAGATGAATAGGTATATCCATGATAAATTCCATTCAAGAAAAAAAATAGATCTACCTAAGTAGTTACTTCATCAGCGTGTATTTTTTTATTGTTTCTATATGTCTAATACAAAGAGGGTTACGGGTTTTTAATGTTTCTAATTTCATATTTACAAAACATTTTTGATTTTGCAGATAGCTCAAACCACACTCGGCGCCAGCCAATCAAAAAGCCTTTTCATTATTTAGCCTCGCTCTAGAAATTTCAATACCTCCATGAACTAAATCAGAACAGAAACGCAAAGAACTTTCGTGACGATATGACTACGATTGCGCCTATTGTGGTCAACACATCGCGATCCGAGTTTACCAAACGTTTTCCTTTCCGATCTTTTTAAATATTGATACACAAATTATAGGATGCACTTCCTCGTTTAACGGGTGGAAAGGGGTTGGCGGAACATCCGCCGATCGAAGCGGCACCCACCCCATACGAATCACGGCACGCAATCAAATTTAACGTATTTATTTAGGGTAGCATTGTACAATCAAACTCGCCGCATTTGAAGATATTCCTGGATATTTTTTCTACATTTTTGATCGTTTAAGGGGGAATAAATACCTACAAAGCGCGAAAAAAGGCAAGTTTTGTGATTTTTTTAAAGAAAACTTATTTAAAATATGGTATTGGTGTTATTTCTACATGAAAGTACATAATTTTAGGAATATGTTAAAAAAAAATATTTTAAAAAATATTCAACTTTGGCGGAAAGTTCTTGGGTTTTGTCGGCTGCCGAAAAAAAAGGTCCTCCGCGATGACCACTTCCATTTCATCTGTATCTAATCATCAGAAAAAAAATAAAATCAAAATTGACACTATAATTTAGATTTTGATGTAGGAATTTTTTTAAATACAGATTTTTGGCAAAATGGTAAAATAGCATTTTTTAGGGAAAATTTCGGGTTTTTTTGCTGATATAAAAAACTGAGTAACTTAAAAAATACTACGACAAAGACTAGATAATTATGTATAAAAATAACCACTAAAAATTTCAAGTTGATCGGTTCAGTGGTTGCCGAGATATTTTGGTCACCGATTTTCAAAACATGGTTTCGAGTTAAATCATCGATTCCAGGTCCATAATATAAGTCCTCCACCTTGCAATTACAATTCCCATATCACCGAGCCCTCTTCATAAACATGATAAAAACGGGTCTTAAGTTTCTATTATGAAATAGCCCTACTGGTAGCTAGCTGCGTGTAGCTCGGCGCCGTTCAACGCGGTGCGTAATCAACAAAGAGATGCCACTACTATCAGCTATAATTTTGTTATTTTTTGAATTTTTGCTTGAAATTTTCACCAGATATTCTTAAGACCTCAAGCTTTAAGAAAATGCAAAAATTTATAAATCGATTTTTTCGAAATGTATAGGTAGGTATTTCACCTTAGGAGGCCCAGTACACGATTTTTCGTATTTGCTCTGGATTTGCTAAATTTAACGTAAACTTATTAAATCTTTTTGCAAAACCCATAGCTAAACAGGCTTTTAATCAATTTTATTATAATAGATCCATTTACTCTTGAAGCATTTCTTAAAAAAATATATGAACAAATATATTGTTATAACATCAAAAAAATATATATTGTTATAACCCCGAAACACTATTTTAGTTTTCATGCAATAGAGTTATCTTTGGTACACTAATCTGGAATATTTTCAAATAAAGACCATATATTCTATTTACAAATTGATTGTATAAAGTTTGAAAAAGAAGTGGTGCTATCCAGGACATTATATATATATATGATATATATATATCTAGATATATATATATATATATTATTTAAAAGCTCATACAATACAAAAATATTATTTGTACATCTGTACATCGTTTCACTTTATTTTTATGCATCAATCGTTTTATGTTTCTGTATCTATTCTAGGATGTAACAGCGCTTGTCCACAACACTTTACAACACGTATATTATTCCCTAAACTATGAGCAAAAAAAGGATATTCAAATAACAATGTTACAATATCAATAGTTAAGCGACTTCTACGTACCTACATGTATTTTAAAATAATCGTTTCATCTCGCTACTTTAGTTTTTCGAACGATTTTGTTATTTTTGATACTCGCAATGCGCACACTACATGTAAAGTTATTTTTGAAGTATTTATATTGTGTATAGATTATATAGTGTTCAATTACTAGAAAGAGCTTGAATTGAAAGTGAAACGGAGGCAACTTTGTGCACTAGAAGATATGGTTTGAAATTGTCATTGATAATTTTTGTTTCCTTTGCATTTACACAATTCAAGTAAATAATTATTCAAAATTATAAAATCTAGGTAGACGGAAAAAATAAAAATTTCTATAAGAAGCTTTATTTTTTCCTATTACTCCTCTTTTTGTCCTTTTCAGGAAATTTATAAATATGTAATAAAATGTAAAACAGATGGAACAAGTCATTTATATATATTAAAATAACAAGATATTTCTATATATAAAATACAATATCTAAATATAATAAGTTCGTTGTCTGTTTGTCTGTTCGTCTGTCTGTCGGTTCGTAAAGTCCGTAAGTTGGTGGAGAACTTGGGATAGTTAGAATGTGACACGCAATCAACGCGCAAATCAACGCAACCGCGACACGCCCACCGTGATGTTTCATGGGCGTACGGCTAGTATATGTTAAATAAATAAATAAATAAATTTAACTTTATTCTAGAATGTGGGGAGGTTCGTGCAGTCCCATACATTCCATATAAAGTTAAAAATGTTTTTTTTGTTTATTACTTCCCTTTATGTCATTTGCAGGAAATTTATAAATACAAAATGTAAAACAGATGGAACAAGATATCTCTTTGGTATTAGAAAGTGGGCTACAAATATTATTTTTTTTATCTTGACCTAAGTCCCCCACTAGTCTACCTCTATTTTTTATATGAATTTTATAGATATTTCCAATATTTCTATCTGGCTTCTTTTTAATGATCAAATATCCACTTTAAATTATCAATACAGATGCCTATGCATATTTGTTTTCACATTTAACCTGTTCGCGAGAGTAGATGCTGCATTTAAGATAAAAAAAATACGTTTTAAAACTTGCTAATTTCGTCAAATTAAACTCGTCTGATTTGCCTACGAATGGTCGTGCATATACGTTTTAGGCTAATTTATTTTGAAATTATATAAATATAAGCAAATATTACAATAAATTATTGAACTGATTGACAATTTATACCGATTATTTATTACGCTATTGATAAGAGGATGTTTAAACAAAGATAGCTAACGTGTTTGCGGTCCCAGACAGTCCTGACACAACCAAGCCAAATTATTTACACGTTTGCTCATTTCATATAAATTGGTTCATTAAATGACTCAAAATATTCAATTCATTTTATTATTTTAAAATGTTGCTGCTTCTTTAAATGGTTACAACACCGAGTCGTTGTATTTCTTGAGTTGAGCTCGTATTATCCATTCAGGATGTGACACATTTTTACGTGCATGTTTTCCAAATATTTTTAATAAGCGTTAATTTTTTAATAATGTCTTGTATGTGAACGCGATATACGATACGAGTATTATCGAATCGATGTGGGGAAGGAAATGGCTACAATTAGCAAACAAGGAAGGTGGAAGGGTATGGAAGAGGCCTATATCCAGCAGTGGAAAGATAGGAAGAAAGGAAAGAAAGAAGAAAAAATAATCGAATAGCCTAATAAGCTCTTAAACATCAATCAAATAATAATAATTCCGAATGCCCGTCCTTAACTCAATAGTTGATCTCATTAAGTTTTCAAACTTAGCATTCTTCGACGTTTTTAATTTCATGTTCCAAATCGCAACAACAGACAGGCACCTACTTTCATCTGCCTCTTTGCAAGTCCAACTCTAAACAAAACTCCAACGTTAACAGACCAGCTCAGGGCTTTCAACCTATATGAGCCGGCTTAAGTGATGACTCTACACAACGCAACGTTCACCAATTCCATCGTAAGAACATAAGTTTCATCGTTCAATTCAATTTATCGCCAATTCCATCGTATAAGAGACTTCCATCCACTTTTCTCACATATAAATTAGCTTCGTCTCTGTGAGAATTCTATAATTTATCGTCAATTAATTCATCATCCCTCTAGGGACAGAATCCACTAACTGTGTTCTTAGATTCTTTAATATAAAAATATTGATTTACTTTAAACTACAACCACATTCATATTTTTAACTCTATTAACTATTCGGGACATAAAACGAAAATTAATTTCACAACCGCACTCCCAAACTCAATTTATGTTCCTATCTACCAGTGGCGTGCAGCGCATACAAGCAAAAATGCTGTGCATTAGTAAAGATTCTGAGAAACAAATATTAATTAAATAATCCTTATCTTAAGAAAAAGTTGATTTAAAATTCTAGTCGTAATTTGTCCTACGGCTAGAAGTTTTATTTCCGACTTTTCTATGCTTAACTTCATGTCAATTCTTCATTTATTTCGCCAACCAATTTGTTCCACAGATATAGTCAAGTCGAGAAAAAAACCGTGTATTTTTAATGCTGCGAGTTTTGTGTAATAGCGTCCTTCTTCGAAAGGTCCTATGCCAGGCGCACATCATGCAGAAATGTTATTTTTTGCAAATTCCACCTAAAACTTTCGGTGTAAATTTTATGTCTTTTCTATGGTAAATGTAAATACGAATACGACAAATACCATCTGTTATCTGTCATATCATAATGATATCATAAAATGTTTGATTTATTTTTGTGAAAAGAAACGTATATCTGAAATTAGTATTGTTCCCGATTTAATTATATATAAATCGTCATCGAAATATATTGAAATTTTTCGCCGTATTAGCTATACCTATATAAAATATTTATTTATTTAGGAAATATTGTTTACAATACTTCTTTTATAATAGTGCAGTTATTTTTGTGGATTGAAGCTACTCAAAATAGTTCATTATATATAGTTAATTTTTTTTTAAATGTATGTACCAAATATATATATGTTGCGTATATATAAATATATATATTTTTAATATAGGTATATAGTCGGTCACAGCAAAACCTAAGTTTATACCCACTGCACGCCACTGCTATTTACTCCCATCCTTCGTTCCTTTATCCTGATTCTACGTCCCCTTCACCTCTCTTCTCAACATAATTTTTACTATAAATTATCTTATATTATCACACTTTGCTCATATCATTAACAAACATCATCATCAGTGGAAAGTTCATAATTGCTATCCCAATTATAATAATTTCGTTGTCTGTCCGTCCGTCCGTCGTAACTTCGTGTAACGACCGTAACTTCTTTTTTTTATAAATATTTATTTATTTTTTTAATGGTTCACAAACAATGAAAAACACATGACATGATATAGGTTATACAATTATAATACAATAATTTGAAATGTTTTTCATTACTTAAATGTGAACACAGCAAACATATCGCAACGCCCTATCATTAATGTAGGATCTGCATTTTGTCTGTTTTTTTTAATGCATAAAAGTACGTAAAATTGTATAATTTTTTTTAATTTAATTTCAATTTATTACATATTTTACAACTCACAAAGATCCTGCTAACTATGAATTAGTTATAGGCAGGTTTCTTCTATTATTAATGAATATACCTTATCATTTAATAACAATCCCACGTTGAAAAAATATTTATTTTAATATATTTGTAGAAATAACTATGTCAACATTGTCAGTAGTAGCGTTTGTGTCCATTCAATAATGTAAATATATAATTCAATCAAACTTCTGTCCTGTAAAGTTGCATATATGTAGATACTACATTAATGAAAAGGCGTGACGAATATGTAAATACTTATTCTTTCGGAACCGACAGGTAGAAGTACCGTCATTTTTGACGGATTACATCTAGTTGTTTTTTTTTATCATAATATGTAATGTTAATTTAAATATTTGCTGATAACTTTCTCAAAGATAAATAAATACCTAAATAAAATGCTTGAAATCGTTATTACAGTAAGTACCTACTAAAAATTTCACATTAAACAATTATTCTAGGAAGTTGAGCAATTCACAAATAATTTCATTAATTCCCTTTATATAACGATTCCTAGAAGTGTTTAATAAAAAGCAAGACCCAATTTGTAAGCAAAACCAATTCACAATTTTAATTGCGCCTGTTTGCGCAAGTTCCTTTGTACTACGCACACTGACAGGTAAACAATAGGAGAACCGAATAAAGTCCAGTAAATAGCGCAGGTGAACAAAAAATACATCAATTATACTTATTAGATTGTAAAATTGAGTGACTTCAAAGAAAACGAAACAATAACGGTGGTCAATAATGGGGCTCGTGGAAATTACGACGTCCATCAAACGTAACAAAACGAGAACACGTTTGGAAAATTTATTGTTTTCAGCTTTCCGTTGTTTCAACCGCGTCATAATCCATGTAACACTCACACAATATTAATAATATCATCTCCAGCTTTAATAAGAATAATAAATATCTTTTTTGTAGAATTTCACATTGCATTCTTTATATAATTAGTTTACGAGATAATCTCTACACTTTTTAAATTCTCATATAATATAGTATATTTTATATAATTACATTCTACAAAATTTCATTACCACCACTATTCATTGTGTATACCAGTGAAAATTCACGGGCCATAATAATGCAGGATTTTGTAGCTGAAAATTCATGAATAGAAAACCGTTTATTTTTTAAATTAACATTATTCGCTTAAACCTTAAACTAAATATGATAAAATAATAATTCAAAAATGTCAAGACCGTGTCATTTGGTGAGGCGACCCTTGCGTGTTGCCTGAGCCGCGCGCTGATTGCGTGTCACACTCGGGCGCCCGTGCTTCGTCAGTGTTTTTATTGCAATTCCAGCAAGTTACGAACGTTACAGATAGACAGTCAACGAAATTATTATGTTTAAATTTTAAATTTCTTATGTTAAATTTATATGCAATTTGTTTGAGTTTTAGAATATTGTTTACCAATTTCATCTCTTCTTTGTTTTTATATTTAGATCAACAATAATCCTCGTAAATAATTTCGCTGTTCGTAATCTAATTTGGATAAAATAAACTGAATTCAATACGACTAACTCTACGAGATAATAAAATGTTACATAATGAAATAACTTCATAAAACATGCTTTATTTTTTTTCTTTCATCACGGTTATTAATATGCCTCAATTTTTAAGTATTATGCATATTCCTTCAATTGACATCAACTTCAACAGCTCCAAGTTCACCACCGGCTGCTTACTTTCCTAGACGAAGATTTTATCTTTAAATTAAATAAAGATATAATATTTATGATATCACTCATTTTGTGAGACGTTTCTTGCATCTGGTATCTTTTCATAGATCGGTGGCATTACTTCCTGGATTCTGCAATGGGTTTCGAAATTCAGAAAAACAAGCTATGTAGTTGCGTATCATACTCGTTTAAATAACAAAGTATTTATCTTACACTTGCTTCAAAAATTTCTTTTTCTTTTTTCGATTTTTCCGTGGAATTTGGTTCATTACCCATGAGCTTAAAATTTTACTAAAATGTCGGTTTATAACTAATTTTAAATAATAAAATAAACTGATCTCTAATTAAGGACATTTTGTATAACACAACTGATAAAATTTATTTTATCAGTTGTGTTATACAATATACAATGTTGTTGTGTTATACAGTTGTGTTATACAATATACAATGTTATACAAATAAAAAAAGTATACAAATCAAACGTCTCTATTCTAAAGTAATATTACAATTGCTACAAAAATTTTGTTTTGTTTTCTTCTTATCAAGCTATAAGAAAATTCGACATGTTAGTAACACAATTTTAAATACAGAAAATTACTACTACACTGAAAAAAAAGTTGGTTCAAGTTGTTGAAGATTTAAATATTGATTAAATATTGATTGCTATATTAAAATGGTATTAGATTTATGACATACGAAGGACTGCTCGTTCCAAAAGTAAGTAATAAATATAGTCAAAGGACAATAAAATATCTAATCATGAAATTATTCAATAAACTTCCATAAAATTTTATAAAAGACAATATTAAGAAAGGCCTATAAGAAAAATGACATACGAAGGACTGCTCCAAAAGTAACTAATAAATATAGTCAAAGGACAATAAAATATCTAATCATGAAAATATTCAATAAACTTCCATGAAATTTTATAAAAGACAATATTAAGAAAGACCTATAAGAAAAATAAATGGAATTACTAAAACAATAACAAATATTTATACTGATCAAGTGAGGCATAATCTGGGTTATGTTTTTCTTATTGTATTAGTATCATTAATTTATCTGTGTCCTTTTTCTCTATGCATATAAAATGTGATATATGCAACTCGGTATATAGAGACCCAAATAAAAGGCTGAATGGTTTACGGGATTCTCCAATATGTTCTCCGATATATATCTGTCCACCAAGATCCTGTGCTGTCTGCACGCCAGCTAAATGAAGAGAGAGCGAGAGGGCTGGTGCTCACTCTTTTTATAGCAGTGCCACCTTCTGCTCCCTTAAAATGGCCTACCTGAGTACCCACATAAACCTATGTTACTTTGTAACTTTACCTTGTTAACAAAAGCTACTGACAGTCTCGAAAAAAATTGTTGTGCAAATGATCAATTATTTAAATTAAAAAAATAACAAAGTACGATACGGTGTAATAATTCAACAAAGAGAATTTCAAAGGAATAAAACAGAATATATTGTTCGGTTTAGGATAAAAATTTGCAAAATGTGATTACTTAGTTGGTTATCGAAATTACTTCATTGACGATAACTGCCAAGAGAGTGCGTTACCGAGTTACATATCTCGTGTAGGGAAGTAGTTACCGTGGCGATATAAATCCGCTTTGTGATTACTACACGTGACAAGTGGCCAGGGCCGGCGGGCGTGATATCCCTCGGAATAATAAAGGATGAAAGGATTAGGCCGAGGTGATGGAACGGGGGCGGCCTCCTTTAGGAGCGGCTGTCAACTGTTCGCTGGCACACGGACCAACAGAAATCCTAAGCGCATTTCGTCAAGCAGGGTTGGACCGCCACTTGTGTAAAAAAATCTAACTTAAAAATTACAAGGATTTTGCGTCGACTCGACGGTTTTTAATACTAATCGAAAACTTGTTATACAAAATTTAGATGCTTCTGGTCGCTTCTTTCTTTATATATTAAAACATGAATTGTACAAATATGTTTAACATTTTTGGTATTGTACAACGTAATACTTCCTCATTAGCAGGGGCGTGCAGTGAAAACAAGAAAACAAGACTTTTCCTAAACATATATTTTGAAAAGAAACCGAAATAAAAGATACATCTCGTAATATTCCTATCACAATAATTAACGTATTACGCAAATTTTTTAATTCATTGTATTCTGCCAGATAAATATTTGATTTAGATTTTTTTTTCCAAATGTATGTTTAAATGAAAGTCATCATTCTTGTTCTAATTACCCACCCCTGCTGATAAGAATTCTTTAATTCTCGAGCTTACAGTCAGTCAGTGTACTGAAAATTGCATAAAAAATTATATAAAATAAACGACGATTCGGTGCATGAACACATGTTATTAAAGTGTTATTGAGTTATTAAACTTATTTTCCAGTACGGCTCTGCATTCGGTAGAAGAAATAATTTATTTAGAAGGTCTTATTCTGCCCTGTTAGGTAGACGTGGACAGCCAAGATTTCGTTTGTTGACAGTTTTGAATTAATACTTTAATTCGTCAACATTCTTATGACACCGCCATAAATATTTTGAGATCACAGCTTTCATATAAATATTTGATATTTTTAAATAAAAAGTTTTTTGTTATTATTCCATATCATTTCATGAAAGAATTATGGAAGATATAATTTTAAAAAAAGTTAATATAAATTGGAACAGAACAAGGTTTCCCAAAAAAAGTTCCGTGGAATCCCGAAATTCCGTTAGCAGACTGCATACATTTATATCAATTAATAAGGGATATTTTTTTTTACTCCTTTATGACTCGTTTATTATATGAATAAATTCTCCGTCTAAATCAATGTTTCTTTCGTTTAATGTCTAATTAAAATTAGGTGGTATGGATTCTCCGTAAAATGTATCGATGTTTACATTTTAACAATAGTTTTATATGTTCGTTCTAAGAACACAATTACTGGATACTTTCTACAGAAGGCTAATCAATTGTTAAGATAAATTATAGAAATTTCACAGAGAAGAATCTATTTTTAATGTAAGCATGTATGGAAATTATCAAGTGACAGATAAAGAACGTGTATACAACATTAAAAAAAAATTGATAGTGTTTGGATGTTCTTACGGTGGAATTGGTGAAGTTGCTTTGTGTAAAGTGATCACTTAAACCAGCTAATACAAGTCATAAACCCTGTGGCCGCCCTATAAAGATTCTCATACATGTTTCCAACATATATAGCTTCGTCTCTGTGAGACATTTTTAACTTAACACTCTTGCCTACTCAACTACTGACAGGTAAAAGGGTGAAGTAAAGTGTCGCTAAATAATATTATTATATATTTTTGTTAAATACTTTACTTAAACTTTTGTTTTTTATTTGTCTAAAATTGTAGTAATTATGTATACCACAAAGAAAATATTGTTCGAAATAGGTAGTATTGATAATTTTGAAGTTTATAGAAGATGCAGTTTTAAAATTTTTTACTCATTCTGATAGAACGTTTTAATAGGTCTTAAAAAAAATATTCAGGTATAAAGTAGTTGTCAAATGGACCCTTAAATTCACCCAAGTAATATTGAGCCACTACGCTATTATTATCCGTCCCTACTTCACGCAATTTAATTCAGGTGGTTAAATACGGAGTGGGTACTTGAAAAAGTTCTTCAACTAATCCAGAAAGGTAACTTCTTCAACGAGACATTGAGGTGTGATACGTTTTACGTTGAAGTTGAAGATTGTCTACACATGTTTACGTACATGTGCGATTATCTTTAGATAGTATAACATATAAAATTTCTCACCCGAATGGGAATTAGTTTTCATCCGATTCACTGTTAGGTAACAATGACGCAATCTCTTCTTCTCTTAAATGTAATTAGAGGATAGAAGGACGCCGAGGAAGATGACAGATGTGATGGCTCCGCAACATTCGCGAGTGGACTGGCATCAGGAACGTCGGAGAGCTATTCCGGACTGCGGCAGACAGGGATGCCTTTTCATACGTCAGGGGGACCCGACACGACACAAAAAGATGAAGAAATGTAATAATGATGATTTAAATGTAAATTGTCTGCTTGATTATGATGACGTAAATGTAAATTAACTGGACGTCATTGTAGGCATCTCAACAAACTGGGAAACCTTCGTATGTATCCGTTTCATCTTTAGAAAGATTCGATCATATCTCATCTTTCCGCAATCTTTTCCATTGGCCCACAATTCGACAAAGCCATAACATCTATCTTATATCTCTACTTCATAACGTCCTTTCCAATCCTCACTCATCTCGGTACCTGAAATCTAAATTCAACTTTCTGTTTAATCATCGCCGCTCAGCTGACAGTACTACACTATCCATCCCCATTCATAATGCTGAATTCTTCAGTTCTTCATTACGCATAGACATCAATCACATCATAACTGTCTTCAAAACCTGACTAAGATAATTTTATCTTCCCCAGAACCTAGTTAAACCCTTCCTTGGCCCCATCCATCTCCAACTCGTCTCTTTACCATGGAGCTAGTTTTGTCACTGTAACATTGTTACCTGAAGTATATTTAAATTGTTCAAATAAATTGTGTGGTTGGTTGGAAGAAATTTTCAATTGGCTTATTGCCACCCGCCATTGTAATGATACACATGTACATATACAAAAAGTAAATGAATAAAAAATTTAATGTAAAAATATATTAGAATTGTAAAAGAAGTTATATTTATTTATTTATACGTGAGATACAGACGAAGATGTGCCATCATCTTAATATCCTAAAAATTGTTTCGAATTCAGTGATTGGTTATTATGCGTACCAGAAAAATTGCATAACTAAAATAATTTCCGTTCAATCCAGTGTTAATGTCATTTATCACGTGCAATATTTTAAAAGGAGTCTAAAAAACATGAAAAAATATAAATTTACATATTTTCTCATTGAAAACTGCTGCCACTATTCTTCAGTAATCTAACTGTATATGTTTAATTTTTTTTTATTGCTTATCAATTTTTAGATGCTTTGCCAAAATATTACTTTTGATATAATCGTATTATTTGCTTGAGTGTTTGAAATATTATATTATAAAAATGTTTTCTTTATGAGAAAAGATTCATTTTCCAGCAAATTACGTACGTTCTAGGAATTGATTTATTTTTTATTTTTTTTATTTTGTTCCCCGTCATCTGTTTGTTTACCAAATAAAATAAATATTAATATCAAGAACTAAATAACATTCTATCCATTTCATCATGCTCATATACTGTTGAGGCTTCCAGCGTAATAAATTCGAATACATATCTGGTTTATCTGGTCGTGCTAGGTCTTTCACGGACGTCCATTATTTCTTGCGCCATCAATAAAATTATTAATTTGGCTTTTATAGGTCACTATGCCATTATGAATTTCCACTTACATAAATATAATATATTATCTACTTAGTATACATATGTTTTGTATGTTTACTAATATTTGATGCAAATTTTATAAATATTGTGGTTTTTCATATTATAATGAAAAGATTTAATCCGTAAAAAATGACGTAGGTACTTTTATAATATATAATTCGGCCGCCAGTTAAGGTTGTGAGAACAGTGCTATCTAGAGCAGCGTAGCGTCTTGATTACGTTAGTGGTGGACGTTATGCATTTTTGCTTCTTACACCTCATTATAATACAATACCTCATTATTACTTGAGCTATCTGTAACCTTAGTGACGGACTTTTTTACATAGAGAATTATATATTTTAATTAATGATTAATATCAATGACATATGCGATGTAGTAGGTAATGGATGCACTTATTAGTTTTAATTTTCATTAAACTTAAATATTTAAATCTAATTCATAGTAGGTATTTTATTTAAAAAGGCATACAGTCAAATTTTATTTAATAATAATTTTGAAGTCATACTAATTTTTAAAACGGAATGAGATCAGCTATTGGATAATAACGGGCAGACATTAAAAATTATAATATTACTAGCTGTACCCCGTCAAAAATGACGGAACATTGGTTCGCGTCTTTGCTAAGCCCCAGTATATAGTATATAGAGGCGGCCGTAGCAGCATGCGTTAATCGGCCGGTTCGGGTTTGGTGGCCCGGGGTTCAAACTCCATCTCCGGCCGTTTTTTAGCCCAAAAACGAAGTTATGGGGACAGACGGACAGACGGACGGACAGACAACGAAATTATTATGTTTGATTATTATTGGGGATTTGTTTATAGGTAATATATCGCCACTTGAGTTTACTAAATATTGAACCAACCGGTTCCGGTATAACAAGGTGTATTCGAGTGAAAGGTTTTTTATTACTATGACAAAGGGAATAATTGTTTCTGAAAGCGGCTGGTTAAATATGTAAACTCTAGCGGTTATGTTGTCCATGATAAATTGGATTTCGATTTCTGATGTTAACAGTAGCGTTAAAAACACGTGTATATTATCTAGATTGCTTTACTGTATTTAAGAAAAGTAATTTCTTTGACTGAAGAAATTTTATCATTTTTATTTCGATAACTAACCGAAAAGGTATTATATAATTTCCATCGCCGCGCCGCGCCGTGACTATGTGGGTTCCAACAATAGTTTCGCCGAAGTAATTACAGTGTATTTCTCACATATTAAAATAACACAACAATCTATACAAAACCGAGGGATGGTAATTGGAGCTTGAACAAAACCCTCCTGTAATACTGTTTATTCTGACCAATTAGTTGGGTTTCATACAAAAGGCTACCAGAAATTTTCATAACTACCGATATAAGAACAAAGCAAACAGCTCACAACTACACAAAAAAATCATAGCAGTGATTTCCAAAATTTTTCTCTTTAAAAAATATCATTCCATATAAAAATGTATAATTGAATTAATAATTTTTTAAATAACATATAGATTATAATGACGATGATAGATAGACCTAGTGTAACATAAGAGTAAAATTTAAAAATATTTTAGTACGGTTGGGGGAATAACATGACAGGGGCATGACTTTTTCCTAAGCACATATTTTGAAAAGATACAAAAATAAGAGACATACTCGTAATATTCCAAACATAATAATTAATATATGTATTGCTCAGATTTTAACATTTCATAATATTCTGCCGGATAAATATTTAATTCATTTATTCATATCTATTTATTTTGGTGGTCTGAGATTAGAAAGAATTTTTTTGCGTAATTTAAAAAACAAAACTTTTAATAGTCAGTCAGTCAATATCTGACCATCGCGGCTCTTTAGGCTGACTAAACTCTTCACGGTCTTGTAAAGTGAATAAAAATGAAGCAAGACTCGGGACATTTCCGCAGACTATCTATACTCGTACTCTAGACATCTAATTATCGTTCATTTAATTTCTCCAGCGGATATCTTCTAAAAACATGTCTTAAGTACGTAAAAATAATTTTCCAGTGGAGATTACTACGGCTTTATAATATCGTAAACACAGCACATACTATCTTTGGATTTATGACCAGAATTACTCATGACTTCTCTGTATACTAATACAAAGTATATTGAAATATTCATCAGTTATTTGAATTCCTTATTATGCAACACATGTAGCAAAAATCGAAAGAGGGCAGAAAGAGTTCCTACAGAGCTGATCAAGACAGAAGTCTTCATAGCTGTGCGTTTCGTCTTGCCATTTTCAAAATACACAAAGTCGAGTCCACAAGATACTCAGTGGAGTTATTGATTAACTTTCTTTATTTGACATAAATTAACAGGTTGAACCCCGCACAAGAAACCCGGAGTTTTTCAGAATAAGTCAGCCCGGGCACCCGAGTGTGACACTTCAATCAGCGCGCGGCTCAGTCGCGGGTCGTTATTAAATATTATTGTGTCCAGTAATTTTTCACGGTTTACGGCTAGTACTATATTAAATCGCGATTAAGAAGTCAAAAAGAAAGTCAGTTTAAAAAAACTGGATTATTTAGTGCTTACGTCAAAATGTAATCGTTAAACGATCAAATAGAACTATTTTTTACCACAATATCGCATCGTGACGAATCTTAAAATCTCCTGAAAAAATAAAACATTTTTGACTTTTCAAACTATTCATATACAGCCAACCCTTTGAGAGCCACCGACTAGTAGAGTGTACTTGCACATGCATGACTTTGGCATCTCACCGTCTGTAATCAAAAAGTGACATGATTGTGGGTGAAAATTATAGGTTCCGTTCTTCGTGGGCCGCGGAATGGGCCGTCCGCGGCGCTCGTGTGGGAGAGCGGTGCCGAAGACGTCCGCGGCGGAGGCCGCCATTTCTGCCCTCTTTTGTTCGTGGACGTTTCCCGCCACAATTATGGCGGCCGCCGGTAGCCGGCCGAGGTGGAAATGTTTATCGAGCAATAATTAGACTTACGAAGCACCGGCCATTATGGCGGCGGGCGTGTGTGGAAGTGAGCTGTCGATGAGCCACAGGAGCGGACTGTGAATATTTGATGACTCTGCAGACCTACCTAGGATAATTTAATTTCGAACACAGAGTATATCGAACCATGGCCTACCACTCCGATCAGCTGATGGTACTTCACTATCCATCCTAATTCATAATACTGAATTCTTCAGCTCCTTATTCCAAGTGGAATCAACTATGCACAGACATCAAATCATAAAAAAACATTTGTTAGAAGACAGAACAGCTGCCAAGTGATGAAGAAGTAACAATGAAGTACCTACCTAAGCTTGTCTATATCCCCTCTCTCTCGTCTCGGATCCCCAACGCACGTGCACACATTGTGATATGCTGGAGAAAATTACGGTAAACTATTCTGGGTAAACAAACCATACAACAAAATACTCAACGATCCTGCTTGCTGCAAATAACGTCACGTTGTATCGTAGTTAATATTATTACACCTATAATATATTCGAAATTAAACAATAATTCACCGAAATTGGATATTTATGTACCGGTAAGTCGGTTATCGTGAATCTTGCGTATTGCTAGTGATGACGTAAAGAGTGGAGACGATGGTCCTTGCAAAGAAAAGTTTAGAAAAACTCAAATGCATACAACGATCCATGGCGAAATCCATTCTTGGCGTAAGCCTAAAAGATAAAATTAGAAATGATGAAATTAGGCGCAGAACTAGAGTAGTGGATATCACATAGCGAAGCTAAAACGGCATTGGGCAGGGCATGTTGCAGGGCAGGATGCTACAAGATGTTCAGTTCCAGAGTTCTGAAATGGAGACCTTGGGAAAATAAAAGAGCCGTCGAAAGACCTCAAAAGAGATGGGCCGACGATATAGGCGCCGTGAGAGGGAAGAAATGGCTACAACCAGCAAATAACAACGAAGGATGGAAAGGTAAGGAAGAGGTATGTATCCAGCAGTGGAGAGATGATGGCAGAAGAAGTCGGTTATGGAATTAATTCATATTTACCAGTGAATCGGTTTACCGAAAAAAGATAATGCTCCTCTTATCACATTACACGACACTTGTATACACCACGCGACATATTCTACGATCACCGGAGATTCCCTAAGTAGGGTGGGAATTCTTCGTTTCACTACCAAATTGGTGATCCTCAATCTACCAACGCGGTAACAGTCGAAAAATCCTTATTTTTATTTTATTTTGCCTTACTGCGCCTACTGGATATCCGATGGTCGGCAACACATCAGTACGACAAAACCCGCAGCCGACCCTGAAGAGGACACAATGGAACCTGCTCGGGAAGCACGGCGAAGAACAAATAGCCGCTTTCAAATTTACCGTCTTATTAAAAATGCCCGCTGTGTAAAATTGTGGCGAGCGTGCCTTTGATCGCAGTGTTCGCGTAGGCAAATACGCCTCCTTGTCTCTCGGAGGTGGTGGGACAAAGCCCGCGCGATGACGGGGCGAAAAGCCGCGAAGCACAACAATGTTGTACAGCCTACTAATAAGTTAGGTGTTGCCGACCGCTACCTGTGTATAAATACGTATATATAATATAGTACATAGACATGTTAATATTTGAAAGAAAGGATCATGACTGTATGTATAATTGAATATGATATATGAGGGGCATAAAAACAATGGCAGAAATATCAAAAAACATGTATAAAATATTTTTAATGCGGTCACCGAGGATTACTAATTGAGTGGAATGTACTGAATTACAAATTTTATAAGAAATATAGTTCTGTCCCATCCAAATTCATGTTTCCAAATTACTATCAAAAGCAAATATGTATAGCAGTATCCTCGTAGCGTAAAAAGCAAAGGCAGCAATATTTACTTCAACCAATCAATCTCCAAGGATGTGTCACATGACAAAATGAACGCTTCTTACTAAGTAAGAGTTGATATCGGTTTTAGACTGAAAAATCTTAGTAAAAATGCAAATCGTTCATTTAATCGAAAATAAATAAAAATTACAGGTACAGTTGCCGGCAAACTTCTAGAATTTTTTTGGCATAGTGAGGGAATGCGCAGAAGACAATGGGTATCTTTGGTGGAATGATACATGCGCAAACTTCCCCCCACTACGCCGTAAAATTTCATGATGTTTGCCGGCTACTGAACCGAGGTTTAAAAAAATACCAAAATTAATTCAATTTGTTCACAGTTTTACAAAAACTAGAAATAGAACCTGATATAAAAATTTAATTTATAGTGAATTGGTTTATACTTATGGATGATACCATCATACAAACGATTGGCGTACAAAGAACTAGGTCTGTAATTTCCACCTATATAAATGTTTTAATAGTAATAAAAATGGATACTTTATAAAAGAATCACCTCAAGGGCGCTTTACACGAATATAGTCCTATACTATATAGTATTTAAAATTTAACATTGAAAACTTACGGAAACGTTTTTTAAATGCACTGTTCCGTATTACGGAAGGAAGAGAGTTCCACGCTTTTGGGCCTGCCGCCGCAAATGCTAGTTCACTTAACTTAGTCTTCTAGCAATGGTTTATCTACAATCTTACAATCCTACCTGCAGCCGAAATAGTGGCAGATCGCATAGTTTTGGGTCTTCCATTTTCTCCAGAGCTCTTTAAGATACAGAGGCGCCATATTATGTGTCGCCATGTACATCAACCAACATATGTGTTGCCTTGTACATCAACCGATGTGTGTCACTTTGTACATCAACCAGCATACCTATGTGTCGCCTTATACATCGACCAATACAGTTTTGTCTTATAAATTTACGTCTTACAAATGTTGGCAAAGAAATATCCGCACACATTTTTGTGGTAGGTAGGTACCACTAGGAATGCAAATTAAATAACATGATTTCCTTCTCTCGTTGCCGGGTACGCGTCTTAATATCACATATTATGATCTAAATTATATCATACTAACAAAATTTCAAAACCAGGTTCACAAGCCCTCGGCGGTAAGTTTGTTAATAAACAAATTATTTTTTAAAAAAAAGTAAAATGTTTTGCGGCTGATTGGTTCTGGCTGACGATTTTATTACAGGGCTGCCGTGCCGGCAAAATGATCGGCGCTTTGATTCCCCCGGCCGCCGATCGCTGACGAGACAGTTTCTGACTCTCGTCTCTCTTCAGCACCTACAAAAGTCTTATAATGAGCTCTGTATATGAAATCGTTGGGTTATCGGCAACTGTTTTAAAAAAAATGCGTGAACTTCACTTAGCTTACTGATCTTTTACGTTTTAAAAGATTTAAAGTAATAACAAAAAAAATATATAACTAACAAGTGAATCAAAAAAAATTTTGAAGATATGCTTTTAATAACAGTTTCACCGTGAGGTAAAGGAATAGCACATGAGTGTGAGAGTCTAATTGCAAAAAATACTGCTTATAATACTCTTTTAACCCGTGACATAATTAAGTTGGATGTTCTTTTTACCCGACTGCGCGACGCAAAGGAGGGTAATGTGTTTATCAGCCTATGTATGTATATTTGTTCGTTTGTGGCGCTCTAGAGACCAAACGCGTGCGCCGATTTTGATGTTTATTAGGTCATTCGATTTGTCTTAATCTTGCAATTGTCACTGAAGACATGACAGTAATCAACATCAATATGGCGACAACCAGACACCATATTGTGAAAAAGAAAAAAAGAAAAACCGACGAACTATGTTAAATGTGGTATAATTGAATAGGTATTTGAAAATTATCTTTATTCATTTTGAATGACCATTTAAGATCTATAACGATTTAAAGTCGCTATGTTCCGCATTAGAATTTATTAATTGTTTTGTGTGTGTATCGAAACGTTAATCATCATATGTCATGAAACTATTTCAATGGTGTAGTTATTCAATATTACTTAACAGAATTCTAGACTATTGGACTTGTTTTTTTCTTTTCAGTTTTTATTTAAAGTTCACTTTATTCAGTCCGGTTTTTTGATTTTTTGAATATACTTATATATTATTTACTTATTATACTTTTTTTGTTAAAAAAAACTAAATAAAAAACATTGACTTATATATTAACTTGCTGTTTGTAAAAAAAACGAAAAAAATTTAAATTATTCTATGCTTAGGGAAAGATAATCGACCATATAATGCACACAACTGCGAGACATGAAAAAAAAAATTGTAATGTATTTTTCGATTTTTTTTATGGTGCGCCAGCCTGTATTTAAAGTAAATACTGAATCTAAGCGCACCAAAATAATCATTTTGCGATTATGAAATTTTCAAAACAAGCTAAACGCTCGTGCTATGAAAATATTACTAACTTGCTGGTGTGGGGCTCGAACCACCAACCACTAGATCACTAGGCGAGAGTCAGAGGTATACACCAACAGACTACTCAAAATGACATATTAAACAATATTTAGAAACGTTCTAAAAAATACGGATTTTTCACTGTGCCGGATAATACGCAACCTGACTTGTGTGACCAAAAATAATCATAAGATTACCTTGTATATTATTTTTTTAATATTCGTTAGAATATTGCATTGTACAAGAAAGTAAATGTTATGTATATTGTATCTCGGGTGGATAATTGCAAATAATCGGAAAAAAATATGAAACTGAAATCGGAAAAATATGAAATTATGAAACTGTTACGATAGAACTTATATAATTTCAATTCATTGAGTCCAAGTAGAGAAACATTTACGTGACGTAGGTTCTAAACCGTACATATATCTGTATACGTTTTCTATTTTTATTTAAATTTTGAATTTAGCATCACGTAAAAAAAATGTTTATTAGTAACCTTTCCATGAGACATAGGTACATACTTGTATGTATATTTGTGAATGTGTGACGGAGAAGTAATTAACTTTTTTTTCAAATTACATGTTTTCGTATAACTCATGCTTCAATGTTCTGACTGCACGCCGCTGGTATCTTGCGTAGGTAAAATGCTTCGAAATTTGTTATATTATATTACCTACATTATCATTGTTACAATTTTTTAACCATTCCTATGTTATAGAATTGAAAAGCTAGAAATAAATTGTATGTATAATTTAAATAATAAAAAGAAAGGAGGGTTTCATGGAGATTTTTAGATTGAAAGGAATACCGATGTTTATTTAACATCCCAATTTTCCATAATATGGTTATCAAATTACTGATTTTATCAACTAAGCAGTGGCGTATCACTTGCGTTAAGTACAAAAAAATTATCTATGATAAAAATTAGAACGAAATGTTAATTTCGCGTAGGTATATTACTATTTTTAATATATTGTAATCTTTATCATAAAAGAATTGCTTATAATTTCTACATCATAAAAAGTTTATTGTATAGTAGCAATGTCATTTTCAAAAAAGACATCTCACGAGTCATATACTTAACGCCCACAAAGTGGATAATTTTTTTTCATTTTTAAAACATCGTAGGTTTGGTCATTTAGTTATTTATTAAATAATATTTGTTTGTATCATTTTAAGAAGATATCTATTTAAAGTAGATATCTTTTTAAACTATTCGAGTGGCTTGTTGGTTTTGTGTTTAGGACTCTCGCCTCGTGATCCAATGGTCGCAAGTTCGAAACTCACTCCAGACAAGCAAGTTAGTCCTATTTTCATAGCACAAGCGTTTAGCTTAATTTAAAAATAGTAAGAATATTCATGTGATACGAATTCCGTGTTCACATCTCTATTTTTTTTAAAAAGAAAAATATGATATATAATAAATTTAAATATGATATCTTTGAATACAAAAATGTGATAAAAAACGCAAAAAAACTGTGGATTTTGTTTACTATACCAGACGATCGCCTTAAGTAAAGTATGTAAAGTGGGTAAAATTATGTAAGTTTTTGAAAAAAATTGCCATAGCTTCGGAAGTATTATTCCGAATCTCGTTTTGAGATTTTGATATAAATTCCGGATCCACGAAGGGCCACTGCGTCCGCTTGATATTGTAACATCCCCGAGTAACAACAACGAATAAATCGTCCATCTCCGCAAAATAAACAAAGCCGTGGGCATCTTCGTGCTCGGTGCTCACGTGATGTTGACGAGCGCCCTCATTGTTCCCGCACCGAACAAATGTTGCGCCAACTCGCGCTCAATGGCCCCGGTGCCCACCCCTTAATGCTGTTTTGCAGATTTAGATTAGCCGAGCCATTGAAACAAGTCTGTTGCAACAAACCTCTTACAAAGGCGGCTAAAATAAAGTGTCCGGTTACGCTCGGTCCGCATTATCAGTCAGACAATGCCGGCGCAAACGATGGGAATGTACGCGTTATGAATTCTATTGTGGGGCGCATCGGGATACGAGCAATTTCATTCGATATCTCTTAGGAATCGCCGATAAAATCATAATCCACGATGCGTTTTACAACGGTAATTCACATTGTATCCATATGTGGAAGTAGAACACGGGACCTTGTATAACCAAATATGAAATTGAGTATCGGTACTGAATTCATATTTATATTTGTTCATCGTTTCATGGAGGTATTTATATCTACATAAAACTCACGAACAGGAGCTATTGAAGTTTCTCAGAATTTTAAAAATTATTTGTTGACTTGATATTTATTTTGTGGAACTCCATTTGACCTTACAACGAATCATTTCATTATTTTAAGTATCAAAGATTATATATATTACTTAAAAAATAATATAAGCTAAAAATCTTGCAGACAGTGCTGTGTTTCAACTTGAGGAGATAGATTTTTCCAATATCTCTGTAACTGCAATTAAATTACATGAACCGTAATGACCTACATATATGTTACAGACAAAGTATTAAATTTGAATAATATATACCTTAACTAGTATATGTATGCTCTAACTATGAATTAAAGTATACATTTTGAATGTTCATGTACCTATACATTATCAATTTTTACACTTTGTCTATAATATAGGTATGTTTGTGTCTCTTAAAATTTATTATTACACAGATTTTACTCCCCTGTTCTTTCTTCAAATTCTCCCTTACGTTCTTCCTGGAAATTTTCATCTTTTTAGCTTTTAACTATTTCATTAAACTTCTACCTTTTTAAAATTTCTAATTTTTTCGATTCACACTCTTAATTTGTATTATTCTCTCTTACTCTATATTGAGTTTTCACAGAGAAGTATCTTATATAATATTACGTAACTTAAATTTTTAATTACCTACTGTATCACAACTCCATTATAATTTAGAGAAAACATTAAGTAATGAGATTAATTTGTTGCTTCTATTTTTATTACTGTTGAACTTATTATAGATAAGCTTGTTTTCCAAAATGAAATGTGAAACAGGTAACACAAAACCGTTCAAATAAAATCTTGACATTTTTTAATAAAATTGAAAAAGTAGTGAAATATTAATATCACCCCAAAAAGTGAATGAACATATCGACCGGTGTTAAAAATAAAATATTAAAGTAGTAAAAAATTTAACGTTGTAATTTTTTTACGACATTTCAATTGAAATTCAGCGATTTTTTTTTATAAAGCACATCGATATTATTAAATCTACCCTTTCTATTTTATTTATATATTTTTTGTATTTATCTGAAATACACCGCTGTGAAATATCGACTTTTGAAAGTAGGTACATTTCTCAGAAGTGACAATCGATGATAAATTTAGTGCCCCTGTTTTCGCCCTGGCGGAATACATTCCTTTCTTCCATCTAACCGTAACCCATCTGCTCTATTAGTCACAGTGTTCACACCCCAACTTAATATGTAATAACTTTATCAATGTGATACACATTCTTGTCCTCCCCGGAGGTGCAGGGCTCGCCAAGGACGGGACCGCGGCCTGCCGACAAATTATTTGGATCAATGTATCTTAAAAAAATTGAACACGTACTGGAAACTATTTAATTATATTACGTTACAAACGCTAGTAGCTAATGCTTTTGCTGTATTTACTGATGTTTAACAGATTTTTTATCGCTTTTCCCACATCATATCGACGGTCCCTCTGACCAAAAATACATTTTTTACTCTTCTGTACCAAAACAAAGACAACACTCTTCACCGCTATGTAAAAATTAAAAAAAATGTTTCTATGTTTTTTAGAGAAAAAAACTGACGTAAAAGCGGACAAATAAAGCCAAAATTCAAACAGCTCTCCTGTAAAATTTCGTTTACGTAGGGATCGTTTATATATTCTCTTCCGATATGCGTCCTCTTAGAGATTCATAAATATTCATCTATACACTCGTGCTTCCTAGCTTCAGCCGAATAACCGATATTACTAGATTCTTCTTCTCTTCTTACTTCACTGTACTCTGCAGTTCGCAGTTCAGATAACTGTTCCACCGAAATAGCTTGAAGCACCTTAAGCAACTACCACAAGCAAATCTGGTATAATATATATGTATGGTATAGGTACTTATACAGTGGATTTTGTTGTTGAATTAAAACATACATTTATGTTACAAAAAGAAGGTATTGAATATACAAAAAATTGTAATATTTAACATCTTATAACATAACGACTCATTTTAAATTCATGTAGGTATGATTTTTATAATATAATAAATAGTGAAGAAGATAATAAAAAACAAGATATTTAACATTATTAGAAGAAAATATAATCGATTTTTAAATACTGAGAAAGGAAAAGAAAATGAAATAATAAATTTTAAAGACAGTAACAGGGAGAAAATTATTTACATTACTGCATATCATCTTAGAATATTGTTTATTTAGTTGTTAAATAGATAATGAAACAACATTTTTATATCAATTTTTGTGAGCAAATTATTGTAAGAGTAACTTGTTACTAGTACAAGGTTGCTTACGAGTATATTCCTAATATTTTCCAAATAGAGTAGACTTTTATAAATCTGGCAACTTTTGGACCTGTACATATTTAACATAAAAAGAATACCTTTATAGTCCTTTATGCGCCACTATGTAGTTTTTAAACATTTCTATTTTACGAGTATCTACGATCGACAACGAATGATCACGTTTTACACCACTTATTTTATTTGCTGAATTCATAATTTAGCTATACACAAACAGAAAGAATGGACAGGAATGTTAACACGTGCAACATCCAACAGGCAATTCTAGAATATATAACCAGCAAAACATTAGAGACACTTCCAGAAAATACCTATCGCTGTAAATTGAAAAAGCGCTCCAAAATCTACGTCGGAAATCTGAAAGAACCGGGTTATCGATGGCAGGATTTTTTAATGTCAACTGTAACACGTACATAATTTTTAAAATGAATTGAATTAACAACTCCGAGGATGACAGCCTCTGGCTCGTCTAAGTGAGCTTCTCACTAAATGTTGCAACAATAAAAAGCTTGTATGAAATATGATTTGTTGGCGGCCATATTCGGGGGGTAATTCGCTGGGGTGCGGTTTCCCCATATGGCCGCGACAATCCTCGCCCCCCTCCGTCCCCCACCCCCCAGCAGCAGAAGATGGATTTGTAACACAAATAAATAATGTACATAATGCAGAGAACAAGCAGCGCTAAATGAATGCGTGGAATTGTGACCGAGTTTAGGGTTCGGGGCCCGGGGTTGTTAAAAACATGGCACAAGGACGACATCTATCAAACCCCCGGCGCACTACTCACAAAGGCTCTGTCACGAAAGGGACATGCTAATCTAATATTACAATTTTATTATATCATTTACATATTGACCGAATCTTAATTTTTTTAGGTATAGATTCTTTTAGTAGTTAAGGTGGTAAGGAAAAAATTTACGCCGCTAAAAGAATGGGAAAAATAGCTTGCATTATAAATAATACATAACCACAATGTCTACTAAAAAGAGTTATTCAATTTTCAGACTAAACATGTTACATGTCCAGATGATATCTTTTTTAGTTATTCGAATAAGAAAGTTACATTTCTTATCACTAATTCTCTTATTACATTTATAGAACACCAGTGACTTTCTGCACTCATCAAATAATAAAAAAAGTATGTTAAAATATGGATAAGTATTTATATCTTATATAAAATATTATATAACCTCAAATTTCAATTATATACAATTTTGGGATTTATTTTATGTATCGACGTAAATTTAAAAAGTGCTGTGCTAAAAATTTTGTATTTTGGGTATGTCACGAATGTGCTGTGTTCTGCACGTCTTTATATTGCAGTTGAATGAAATTCTTTTCTTATATAACCAATATTAATGTTATTTAAAAAGTGAATTGAAATATTATTTATAAATTTGATTTTTTAACTACTCCCATCAATCAACTCGGTTATGCGTCCCGTATAATTTCAATCCGCATATTTCATGGTAGATTTACATTTTAATGATTTAATTAAAACACTTTTAATTTTTTCCACTAATTATTGTACCGTCAAAAAACAACAAATAGTGGAAAAATTTTTTAAATGCTTTAATAAAATCATTATAGAGATTCTACTGAAATGTCAAAAAATATGGCAATAAATAAATAAAATTAAATAATTATTTCTTTTAAATAAATAAAGAAATACGATACGGTGAATTTTTTTTATGAGGGATTTAACCAATTTACTAGATATACGAATAAAGTGGTATAAATTAGCTACCATCTTTTATTTTAGTAAAATAACATATTTTTATAATTAGTTTTTTGTTTAAAGAAACACTCGTTAATCATTTCGTTCTCTTACTTCGTAAATTCTTACGTAGGTACATTTCTTACAAATAAATTTTTAAACCCAAATTTATCAATTTAAAAAGTGCCAACTCTGTGATACTTTTACATAGCAACCCTTTCGCTTGTCCGAATGTGTATCACATTCGCGGGTGCATTACGCAACCTTCATATGAATTCATAACTAAATGGAACATTAAACATTTATAAATATTTGTTGGTAATATTTTGTTCAGTTAGGGAAGGCTTCACCCTCCCCCCTGCGAGCCTCGCGACCCCCAAACAGCCGGCCTCGGGAGGGGGGCGCAATCACTTCGCGACAAATTCATTTTGTTTGTGCAACATTGACAGGGCGATATACGGAATCATGTTTATTTTCACATGTAACGATTTCATGAAGATTGAATATCCAATGCATCATTTTCAAAAGTAATAGAATTTTTACTAGTTACTATTTTATGAATTAATCTTATATTTATACTAACCATAATGTGGAAGAATCACTATATTTCAAGATACATAAAAATCCGACTAGTTAAATCCCTACACCTTTCCATAACTCTATATTTAGTTAAAACATTAACTCTAACGTGAACTTCGAGACCTGAAATTATTCTACAGCGTATTGAAAATTATGACTTTAATTGTGGCGAAATGTACAGTTATCTATTACTGCAGCAAAAGGGAAAATGTAATGAAAAATATCCATAAAGAAATATAATTGAAATGTAATAATAAAAAAGTACATATTATTTTAATTCTTATTAATTACCTACACTTTACAGAGAATTTTTTATTTAAATTTAGATGAGTGATTTTGTTCCTATTAATAAACAATTGATATTAAAAATTAAATGTACCTTAAATGTAAAAATAAAATAATTAATAATAAATATTAAATGTGACAACACTTAACAGAGTGTTTTTTTAAAAATTTTGTTGTTTGTGAGTGCTTTTGTTCCTATTAATAAATAATTCATCTTAAAATTTAAAAAAATATATTTTATTTCACTATTTAATATAAATTTAAAATTAAGTGGTCTAATTAGTGTTTTCAGGGGAGGGGTGTCCTAATTTGACTTGCGAGAAATCTGAATACTCCATTTTTAAGTCATAACGGAAAAATACAAACATAAACATTAGCGCCATATTATACCTTTTGCTTTTTCCACGTCATCACTACTTACTAAATTATTAGACGTCAGCCTGGATCATCGTTGATCACTCCTCATCTCTAATGCTCATCTCACAATTACCTTATTTATTAGATAGTATTTATTCTTTGTCTTATTATGTAACTCTGTACAGGAAGGCATTGTGAATGCCAATCTAAATATATCCTATTCGGTATTTTTTATACGATTTAGATATAATACGATGCAAAAATTAGGACACAAAAATGGTTTTGTGCTCAAGTTTGTTTTAGAGGAGCATGTTAGTTGCAAGGGAAGTAGTGACAAAGAAGAAGGAGGTCCAACAATAAATGATCACAACGCAGAGCTAACTATCCGATTTCAACGATATTTGATCGCTTGCATAGCTCATCACCAAGAGTCATACAAGGAAGTCATGTTGTAACAGTCACGGCGATCAATATTTTTTTTTATTCAAAACGAAAGAACCTGTAGGTAAATTTGGCATGAAATAGTACACCACCCCTTGATATCTCAAATACCAAACATACGTAAACGAATACGTTTATTGTCTGACAGAGAGTGAAAAAAATTTACTACGATAATATAATCTTATGTTATTTTTTTAAAGTGTTAATGATTGTTCATTTCTCTTTCAAATAAGTTTTATTTGTAAGAATTTTTGTAAGCTATATACGAGTATATGGTACAAGCCCACTAGGAATTTGATAAATAAATAAACAAGTAATTAAACTAATGTATTTTTGACATACTAGATTGATTTTTATACAACGAAACCTAAAGTGTCTCATTTTTCTTTATTTTACATTACTTTTCCCATTTTTTATGCACAATATTCCTTGGAACATTTGCATTGTGTGGAAACATAATAATTTCAGAGTAAAACAGGTCTTATTTAGTCCTCAACGTACGTCGTTGGGAAAAGTGGTTTTTCACTATTGGTTTAGATGTTTAAGTATATAAAAATAAAAGATTCGAACACAGCCAAAAGAATCCCCTTCCTGTAGCAAAGTTTTATTTCCACGAGCCCCGTTTTTAACATGTTAAAATGCTGCAAACATCCAGCGCAAGTCGGCTCCCCAAGTGCGAAACAAAATGCGGAGAAAATTTATGGGCTCGGTTGCGCGCCATTGTGTCTGCGCCCCGAATTTGCTGCAATAATTTATAAAAATATTTATTCGTTATTTATGGCGTTCGAACATGATGCGGAGGAAACAAAACGGCGCGAACAGAATACTTGCACTTTGACAGGACGAAAAAATCGGCGGCCGTAGAAAATTGCGCCCCATTCATTGTTGCGTATTTGCATTTTTTTCGGTCGACTTTGATGTCTCAATATTATTTTTGCGGCACAATACGCGCCGTTTGCCATTCGGTACGCTCTGGCTACGGCGAACGGCTTCAGCTGCGCGGCTTTTGTTGGTGTTTGTAGTTGAATTTTGACTTTATCAATTTTAAAGCGTGTGATTTGTTTACTACAGACGTTATAAAAAATGAGCCTCTTTGTGTTTTGTGGGTTACTTCATGCAACTCGTGTGCAATATCCGTATTAATATTAATTTCAATTGCAGATGCCGTGAATCCGAAATACCTAATATGTGGAGTATAAAATCAAAGGCAACAATATCCAAAATATTTAAAAAGTATATTTAATTCAGTCAGCGAGGATTTCTAATTTAAAATGTAATGAATCCTAGATTTTATATATCTATACCTTACAAAAATATGTTTCCAATAAATTTATAGGCAATTATTTCTACAAAATCCCGAATTCAGTACATAATAATATCCTCGAAGACTACATCGAAGTTCCCACATATATAATAATAAAATATGTTTCTTAATGCTGTTCATTTAACACAAGATATTGAAAATAAAAAAATGAAAAAAATTCTTTTTAGGCGTGTTCTAGTATATAAGTTAAATAATTCGGAAGAATATATACAGCTACATAAAAAAAATATCGCTTTATACTCCACATTAAAAATATTGGGATATCATTACCAACTACGAAATCTATGTACACCATTTCATGAAAAAGACTACAGATGTCTTCACCATAGGTAGTTCCTTCAAATATAGTAAGGTTTCAACTTATAATTTATACAAATTTCAAAAATTTGATGATGTTTTTTTCTTACTATTGATTGATGAACGTTATGCAGAGTGAGAATTCAAGCCAGCTCACATAGATTGTATACCCTGGATATTTATATAAAAAGAATTCCATACACTTTGCTCATATAGATAGCTTGGTCTCTGTGAGACTTCTATAATTTATGTTAATTAATTCAAATCCGGCAGATAGACTGCCAAAGCGTACGCTACGGGCAAAACCAGAAGGCAGAAGACAATGGGGCCAATGGAAGGAGGAGCTAGCGGAAAGAGTTAGCGGAAACAGTCGATTTTTCGAGAAAAAATTTTCGAATTTTTTTTTACCAAATTTTTTTTTTAACAAAATAAATAAATACTTATTCCTTAGGTACCGACTTGTACCATCATTTTTTTCGGGTTACAGCTAGTCAAATATACTAATTTCGTTTATAATAAGTACCTACCGTATCGTCGGCGTAAGATATAATTGTACCATGTACTTGATGAATCTGGAACTTAGTGTTAAACCGTCGGTACCGATGTACGTAACGCACCAAAAAAATCGTAGCTTATTTCAAACCTCTGCATTAGCACAAGTCTGTAAATATTTGCTCGCAGTAATGATTGTGCCCATTTCATTTGGACGATCGGCGGATTACCCAAAATGGCCACACAAAAGATTAATCTCCAGCACTCTCGTGCAGCGCCAAATGCAGAGGAGCAACAAAGCCAGCTTGCACATTTCAATAACCGTCTGCAGTTATTGTTAATATTTCGTACACACAACAAATGGCGGGGATAAACAGACCGAGATGGTCGGTGTCCCCAGCCGGGGACGTAAGGAGATTAGGTCAGAGAAGTGGAAACTCTCCGAGGCGTAAGAAAATAAAGACGTTATTATGACAAACTTTTTTCACAATGCTTATTTACATTTCCAATCAGTGTGTGGCGCGGGGCACAAAGGGTGTGTTGTTGCTTTGCTGCTTATTTTTTGGATTATTCCCAAATAGCTAAGGATTTGAGTGCCGAAATGGCAATTAGCAGTTCTGGGTGGCATCGCGGCTCTTCTTATCCTGCGCGGGGGATGTTGGGGGAAAACTACGCGTGATTGGATTGGTGTGATTTATTTTATTTTGTTCTTAAGGACACACTAACAGAATACTGGGTACAAATTACATAAAAAAACAATACATTCTTAACAATATTTTTATATTTAAGTGTGTTCTTAAAACACAGATACTAGATCCTATCCCCAGAGGAATGATTAATTAATTAAGATAATTTATAGAAGTCTCACTGAAATTTATTAACGAAATACTGATTTTCAGGCGTATTATAGTAGATATGTTAAATAATTCGGAAGAATATCATTAGTATACCAACTAGCTAATGAAAAAGACTACAGATGTCTTTAACATAGACCGATCAAATATACGGAAGGTTACTAGAATTTGAACATATAAATAGAACTGATTGGGTACCCACCACTTTCCCAGGACCGTTTTATGAGCTTACGCTGACATATCGGTCCTTCTCATGCGTCGCCTAGTTGACAGTTTTTTACTCTAATAGCTATCTCCATGCTGGACTGTGTATAGGGCGGCCCAGCAGGGAGATGCAAGCAAAGCCCAATCACTGTCCCACTCTCGCAGAAATAAAATCTTTATTAGTATATTCAATTCAGTTACATGCTAGTAAAGACATATAAGATACAAAGATTTATGAGATAAATAGAACTATAAAAATTTGATAATGTGTGGATGTTCTTACGATGAAATTGGTGAGCATTGCGTTGTGTAGAATACTGTAGAGAATCACTTAAGCCAGCTAATATAGGTTGTAAGTCCTGGGCCAACGTATAAAAGACTTCCATACACGTATCGCATATATAAATAGCTTTGTGTCAGTGAGAATTCTATAATTTATCGTAAAAACTCAGCCCACTCTCTCAATTACAAGCGTCTTCGGCACGTACCTACACACGTATCACCCAAACACATTCACAAACGTACACACTCAGTCGACAAGTAACTCACACTAATTATTAAAATACATCGATTTGCTTCTTTGACAACTTTAACGATAATAACATCATTATAATATCATAAGACAAAATAACTGTCCATTTAGGATGAAGAAATTAGAAGATTTGTGTGTAACAAACTAATTTCTACTAACTTATAAATAATATCAGTACTTGTTTTATAGAACATTTATCACATCAAATTGACGAAGTGTGCAATGTTATATAATAGCGGTCAAGATATTATTCTTAGGATAAAGCGAACCAATAAGAATAGATCCGCTTATGTAGTAAGTGTTGTAAGTGCAAGATTCGTAAATATCCTACGCAAACAGAGCATGTGTATGTATATATTATTAAATAAATAGATTTATTTATTATTTTATTTATTCTGTATCCCACGCTTTATAAATTATTTAATTTAATATAATAGTATATTATATTAAATTAATATAATAATTTATATAATATTAATATAATAATTATATTAATTAATACAATAATTAATATAATAATTAATGTAATTTAATATATTAGGTCCTTACGTATGAAATTGGCGTTTTGCCGTACTGGCAAATTTGATCTCAAATATCTTCTCTTTGGTTAGGAATTCCAAATCCAAATTTATACAGCTATTTACTCATGTATTTGAGTTTTGAAAATTATAATTCATTTGTTTTTTCCTCAGTTGTTTTTTCTTTGCGTCACTCAGTTTACAAAATGAAAAACTTGAAATATCACGTTATTTACGAGTACGAGTTCCACCGTGGCACCAGTGCTGCAGAAACGGCTCGAAGGATTAATGATGTGTATGGCGACGGTGCCGAAAAAGAAAACACAGTGCGTTTTTGGTTCCAACGTTTTCGTTCTGGAAATTTCGACCTGCAGAACAAGCCCCGTGGACGGCCGGAGACCAAAGTTGATAATGAAGAATTGAAGGCTATTGTGGAAGCGGATCCATCGCAAACCACATCAGAGTTAGCTGCAGGCTGCGGTGTTAGTGATAAAACTGTTTTAATCCACTTGAAGCAAATTGGTAAGGTGAAAAAGCTTGAAAGGTGGGTACCTCACGAATTGAGTGAAGCAAATCAACAAACGCGCGTTGACTGCTGCGTTGCATTACTCAACCGGCACAATAAAGAAGGGATTTTAAATCGAATCATTACCTGTGATGAAAAGTGGATCCTGTACGATAATCGGAAGCGCTCATCGCAATGGCTGAACCCTGCCGAACCAGCCAAACCATGCCCCAAGCGAAAATTGACTCCAAAAAAGTTACTTGTGAGCGTTTGGTGGACTAGTGCTGGTGTCGTTCACTCCAGCTTTCTTAAATCTGGCCAGACGATTACGGCAGATGTCTATTGTCAGCAACTGCAAACCATGATGGAAAAGCTAGCTGCTAAACAATCGAGGCTGGGTAATCGCTCTAGGCCACTGCTGCTTCATGATAACGCTAGACCACACACTGCACAACAGACGGTTACCAAATTAGAGGAGCTTCAATTGGAATGTCTAAGACATCCACCGTACTCTCCGGACCTTGCTCCAACAGATTACCATTTTTTTCGAAATTTGGATAACTTCTTGCAAAGGAAAAAATTCAACTCCGATGGGGCAGTCCAACCCGCCTTCAAATAAGATTTTATTGATTCCCGTCCGAATGGGTTTATTTTAGTAAGGGGATCAATGAAATCTACATATGAGATGGCAAAAGTGCATGATCGAGTATGAAAGGGATGGCGTTTAAAACAGAAGTTTAACCCTGGGGTAGACGCTTCCTATGCGAGCCTGGTTACTTCAGTCCACGCCAACAGAATCCAGAAAACATGATACATAGAGTAGACCGCAGAATGGAAAGCCACGAGACGACAAAAAACGTACGAGCCCTCGGCGTCACCCAATATCATTTGAGTGGTAATGATCTCTAATGCTTCAAATAATGGAAAATAATTAAACACGGAGGTAAATTTTAATATGTTGTCAAGGATACTTGTCAAGGATGAGTAACTAAATCCTGACGGTTGTACATGTAACCCATGTCAGATAAATATTTTTATTATTTTAAAACTGAACTTATTTATAAACAACCATAAACATAAAGCCGGGGCCGACTTAGTAATCTCCTACAACTTTTTATGTTTCTAATTCTATTTTTTCTATTCTATTCTATTCAAATTCTATGTTTCGAAACCCCTAGCCACTTGATTTTAAGGCGAAATTTTGACTAGATTCTATGAATGCTATATAGGTAGGTACATATAAAAATAATATTGCTTCAAAAACTCTAGTAAAAAAATAGATGTCTCCGTGGGTGGGTCTCAACCACAGATGGCGGAAATTAATAAAAGTCACATATGCAACGATTTGCCCAAAGTCATCATACAATACCTTGAATTTGATAGATGTGGTAGTCGCTTATGGGTGGAATTAGTTAACGTTACATTTAGAAAATGATAACTTAAGCCCGTCGTACGATAGGTCTAAAGTTTTTATATATACTTGTAGGCTTCCAAAAGGTTTCCATAGCTACCTTTCCATATAAATAGCTTCGTCTTTATGAGACATCTATAATATATCTTGATTATTTATTTAAAATAGAAATTCAGTGTCCTTCCATAAATTTGAATATGAATTGAAATAAAGATTAATTTAAAATATGTTTTATTTTTACTTTATAATACACACACAACATGAGTTATTAATCACTACTATAGTTTCGAGAGGAGTAGTCCCTCTCATCATCACCTCTCATCATATACACCAGATGATGAGATTGACTATTCCGCTCGAAACTATAGTAGTAATCAATAACTCATATTGTGTGTATTGCAAATAAATAAAATAATAAAACATATTTTAAATTACAATGTTGCACCACGAAGTATCTGCCAAATCTTTCAATGACATTGAAATAAAGATTATTCAATCTTTTTAATGAAACCAGTGTCATACCCTCGTCCTTTTTGTTTCCAGTGGCATGACACTGGCTTCTCACACCGAGGGTTCCGGGTTCGATCCCCAGTGAGGTCACAATTAATCTATGTGATTTATTCAAGCCTGGGTGTTTTTGTGATGTGTTTCGCTTCAGTAATTGAGCCTCTTGGCCTGCCACAAAAAAGAATCGACATGTAGAGTACGGCCTGGTCTATAAATTAACAAGTAAGTATGTAAATAAGTCAAACGTATTTTGTTTACTGAACATCAACCATAAAAAGTAAACAAAAAATTTCTACACCGTCACGTAACCTTAGCAGAAACAGTCTGCAAAACCGGTTGCCCCCTGCTAGCGTAGTAACAGCAAAAAACGAATTTTATTGTGATCAATTTTTTCGACGTTTGGAATTTTCTTAATAATTTTCATGCTCTAAATTCCTAAAATTGATTCATTCAACCGTATCCATAAAAAATATGAGTCGTATGTTTGAGTGACTTGCCATGTCCCCTCGGCGTACACTTTGAGAATGAATATTAATTCTCCAGGTAGAAATTGGCTCAAGCATCGACGCCTCCAACGGTATTCTCGTCAAGTGCTGGCTTAACGACTCTTCATTTTTTTCTCCCCCATTTCAAGTAGTCCGAATGTGTCACGGAATTCGATTATCTAATTGGCAGCTGTCACTATGATTTGATCAGCGATTTGAAGGTTGGCTTCTGATCTGCGATACATTTGTTTAACTTGTCAGAAAAGTTATTATTTATGTTGGACATCCGTTTCGTGCACTTCGTCAGATTGTTTCAAAGTGAAATCACGCATCTAAATTAAATTGCAATTGAACTAACTAACCATCACATCAAACAGACGTTAAATAATTAAAATTTTCGTAAATATTTTGTTGTAATAATTCTTAACGGTTCATGAATACGTCAGAATACTGAGATTCTGTTTAATTTAAGTATTATTGATTCTATTTTATAACCTTCAGCACTTATACTTGACCCTTACAAGGGCTATACGTCAGGGTGTGCCTCCTATCATTATGGAATTGCTGTTGTATAGAAAGATGGAAGAAGTTGAAAAAGTATAAGGGAGAATGGATGTAATGGACTTTTTAATGCGGTTTGTAACACACGTCGAGTTATTTTATCACTAGTATAGTTAAGAGAGAATTAGTCATTCATTTTTTATCATCATTTGACATTTGAGTGGTACTTTTATATAATCCAAGTGTTGTACTTTCAAATGTTTTTATAATTTATTGAAATATAAAAAATTTCATTCAATCACACATACGATCCGAAAGTTCGTAAACTATACAAGCACCAACGTTGGACAAAAAAACAAATATCTAAAATGTATATTTTATTATTATTATATCTAATTATTTTATCTTTACGAAGGCGCAGCATCAGAGATTTATAAAAGTCTACACAAAATAAAAAAGCCGTAACTTCTTGCCCTTTGTTTAACAATTTTTGATTGATACTATTAATCAATGAACACTCATTATTTAAGCAGGCATCTTCATAGAATCCAATTAATCATACAAATCTAAGGCAGGACAGATGATGTCACCACATATACATACTCTTGATTTTAATTTTGAACATTGTTGTTATCCTCATTCTACTTTGATTCGTTTGTATTACATGAGTACTTATGCATGTCAATATTTACATTTCTTAAGTTATATTTTGAATTAAAATAACGTATAATAATGGAAAATATTTCAATTAATGTATATTATAGATGTTTCACAGAGACTAAACTGTATTTTTTCTAGGGAGAGTAAGTATAGAAGTCTTTTTTGGGTGGCCATAGGACTTACGACCTATCGTACGGTTGGCTTAGGTGACCACTTTACACATATGATCATCTAAGCCAACTGTACGATAGGTCGTAAGTCCTATGGCCACCCAAAAAAGACTTCTATACCTACTCTCCCTTGAAAAAATACAGTTTCGTCTCTGTGAGGCATCTATAATATACATTAATTGATTATTGATGTCCCTGTGACAAACAATCCAGTTCTGTTCTGAAAAAAATTATTAAATTGTAAATTAGACCGTCTGATAATGGCATAATCTACCGAAACGATCGTTCTGGTTTGGACAATAAAAATATTGAATCTTAAAATCGTGTGTTGATTTAAAAAAAAAAATTTGATAATAATGATGAATTGAAAAGCGCTACTAGTACTTGTCAATGAATGAGCAACTCCCCGCTAGCAGAGATGCCCTCCTTCGATACAATTATCTGTCCGAAGAAACGGACCGCAGCATCTACAGTCTCGGATCATACCGAACAGAGGCTATTGTCTCAGAAAATTTCACGGCCGAAGTTTTGTTCCTCCATAGTTAGGCCGCGTCCTGTTATTTTATTTTTGTGCGCAGAGCAAACAGCGGCTCGCCCGAGCGGACCGGAGCACCGCCGAGACAGAATTGACAAAAGACTTACTTTTTGTGCGCGGTAAGTGGAGCGTGACACTTAACTTCGGTTCGGAGTTTTTGTGTCGTGTGCGCCAAACCTTCCTAACTTTCAACTTAATAAAGTGTTTGGATTTTTTTATACGCGTTTGTTTATTTGTGTATTTACTTAGGAGGCGGTTTCATTATAAATAAAAAACCTGAAATAGGTAAGTAGAATTTTGATCGCGCCGAAGGTGATAATGAACCAGAGTACTAGTAGGATAGTGTGTGCTGCGGATAAAGCCTTGTGGGTCTCTGTATAAATTAATACAGGGACTACAATTAAATATTATTTTTTGCACGAAGTCACTGGACACTTCATTTATTGTTATTTTACATTTGTTTTAATATAAGTTACTTATAACTGCCAAAATAGGCAGAACCTGTTCTGTCTCAGTTATTCTCATTTGATATTTATGTAATAGTAATATTTGATATTACAAAAGGTGTCAAACAGGGTTGCGTAATGTCTCCATGGCTGTTCAACTTGTATATGGATAATCGTGTGAAAGAACTGGAATGTATGAATGTAGGAGCGAAAATGAGTGGTTTGATTGTATGCTGTTTACTGTACGCGGATGATGCAGTATTAATGGCAAATAGCGAACAGGACTTACAGAGGCTAGTAAGCAGGATGTATGACGTATGCAAGGAAAGTGACCTTGTTATGAACGTAAACAAGTCAAAAGTAATGGTTTTCGAGAAATAGGAAAGTAAAACAACGTGTGAAATTCTTGTAGGTAATGAATGTTTGGAACAGGTAGATGAGTTTGTGTACTTGAGAAGTATGTTCGATAGAACAGGGAATGTTGAGAAAGATATCGAAAGGAGAGTGACTGCGGGGAATAGGGTGAACGGTGCTTTGAACGCAATAGTTTCTAATAGAAATATGTTTACCGAGGCAAAACTAGCGGTACATAATGGAATTCTGGTACCAACACTGATGTATGGAAGCGAAGCCTGGAGCTGGCAGAAGAGGAACGAAAGTAGATTGAATGCAGTGGAGATGAGATCCCTCAGACGAATGTGTTTCAAATCAATTTATGATAGAGTAAAGATTGCAGATATAGGATTGAATGTAAAGCTGATCTTAGCATAATTAATAGAATTAAAAAAAGTCGCTCAGGTGGTTTGGACATGTTGAGCGAATGAATGAGGAAAGAATGGTAAGAAAGATATATAATCCAAGTGTTGATGGCGCCAGAAAGAGAAGGCGGCCGCGGAAGACGTGACATGACCAGATTAACCAGATACTGGAAGATGATCCCGTTAGAAGCCTCAACAACCAGCGAGCTTGCATGCGAAGACGTATGAATGTGGATGAGGCGAGAGTTATATGTCAGGACAGAAGAGTGTGGCGCTCTATCCTCTCTGCTTACCCCGCGGGGAAACGGCGTGATGGCAAGTAAGTAAGTAAGTAAGTAACAATCGTAAAGAAGTATAAACGTAAAAAATAAAGCATAAAGAATTTAGTAATATATACAAACATAAGAATACATAAATGTATTATAATTTAATTGTAATCGCTATTATGAAATTTGCACAAACTGTCACAATCGAGAGACTTCAACTTGGCTGCGGAATACTTTTGGTTTGTTCTTAACTTAAGCCTTTAATTCCAGAATATTTGCACGTCTATGATCGCACGTATTTACTATAGAATGTCCGGTAGGTATTCTCTTAATTTATTTCGCTGGTCAACCTAACACTCTCCGGATCACCGTTTCACTTCTACGTCTTTCTTCGCTGTCTAACAACTATGCGTTTGGCGCAATTTAGTCGCGAATTTATAAAGATCCGACGTAATTGAAGTTACCGGCATTTAGTTATTCATAAATTTTGCTAAAATATTCGGAAGAGTTTGATTATGTATAGTTCCTACTGTTTTAGACTCTTGTGACAGGATTTAAGTATAACCATGTACAGTTTTTCTGCCACATGAACTCATAGCTGTTTGATTATTAATCTGCGTCGGTGCGATCACAATTTTATTTGATAGGTAACCACGGAAACATATAAATACGAGTATATCAGTAATGCTTGGTGACTAAGTATAAATTTCATTTATCTTAACAACATGCCAAGATCAAAGAACAAGAACAACAGGCGTGCCTTTGAGGACTATAATTTTATACTAGTATCAAGAATATCTAATAATCAACAACAAAGATCTATGGAAAGATCTATGCTTGGCGAAAGCCTAAAAGAATTAGAAATGATGAAACTAGGCGCAGAACTAGAGTTGTGGATATCATGGATCATTTGGCGATGCTAAAATGGCATTGGTTTTAAAAAAAATGTGTAGGGCTCGTTGCAAAGCAAGATGGACTCCCAGAGTTCTGAAATGGAGACCTTGGGAAAACAAAAGAGGCGTCGGAAGACCTCAAAAGAGATGGGCCGACGATACAACATCTGTGGAGGAGAAGAAATGGCTACAACTGCCAAATAACAAGGAAGGATGGAATGGTACGGAAGAGGCCTGTTTCCAGCTGTGGATATAGGCCTCTTCCATACCATTCAGGCTATAGGCCTCTTCCATACCAGGCCAGCAAATGGATGGAGTGGTATGGAAGAGGCCTATATCTAGCTATGGAAAGATAAAAGCTGAGGAAGAAGAAGAAGAAGAAGAAAGATCAAGAATATCTAGAACATGATAGTTAAATTACTTATAATATTTAAATTAAAATTTTTAATTTGGAATACAATATATATGCAAATTTAATCACAGTGATCCGCAAAAACGATCAGCTTGTTTTTTGTGAATTTCATATCCAAATGATATTTACAACCACTGAAAGCACCGCTTTAAATGAAAATTTTACATCTTTATCATTTTTTACATAAAAATGTGTTTTTTATATTTATCTACAATAGACAACAATTTTTATATAATATTAATTGTAATCTTTGTTTACTTTATCATATATTGATTATTTTTCTTCTTCATTAGCCTTCGTCTCTCCACTGCTGGATATAGGCCTCTTCCTTCTCTTTCCGTCCTTCCTTGTTGTTTGCTAATTGTAGCCATTTCTTTCCCCCACAGCGGCTATATCATCGGCCCATTTCTTTTGAGGCCTTTCGATGCCTCTTGTATTCTCCCAAGGTCTCCATTTCAGAACTCTGGGAGGCCATCTTGTAGCATCCTGCCTTGCAACATGTCCTGCCCATTGCCATTTTAGCTTCGCTTCGAATATATTGATAATATTTTTATAAATATATTAATATTAAATTTTACTATCAAATCTGTATTGCTTTATTTACTTTACAATATGCCAAATAATAAATCATAGTCTGTGTTGAATTATTTGAAGTAATCAATTGATTATAGGTACTAAATAACCGCAATGATAACATGCTCATCAGTTGAAGGTTGAGGTTAGGTTAGGTTAGGTTAGGTTGAAGGTTGAGGTTATGAATGTCGGAGTATAGTAAGCTGGTGGGACTTCGTTAAGTAAACTTTAAATTGTAATACAATTATTCAGGACAATTGAACAAGAATTTTATAAAAATTAAAATTTATATTTTAACTAACATTCGCAACTTTGTTCAAATTTTATTTAAATATATCAAGTACCTGCCATTTATTTTTTCGTTTTGCTGTCGTCATAAAAAATGGACCACAAAAAACCTCACATATTTTCAGCAATAAATCAAATCCGTCGAATACCCTCTGAATGGATCTAAAATATGAGATGGATTTTCATATATACGATCGACTTATATTTGTTTTACTCCTTTATCTGGGTACTTTTATGTTTCATTCACTGGAAATAGGCTTGCTATTTACATATGTAACCTGTTTTAAAATAAAATAAAAATAAATTACTTATTTTCATTCTTAATTACATCCAATATTTATATTAATCCAAAAAATACCAATTTATTTAGCTTTAGTTGTAAGAAAATATCTTACTTATAATATTTAAAATGAATTTCTTCTACTTAATTGGTCAACTTACAACTAAGAATCGCGAGCCTCGTAAATAACATCACATCACAATATATTTTAGCTAAATGCTGAAATAATTTGTCATTGTAAATCCTGTTCGTTTATATTGATAAAAATTAATTTAAGCTTTTTGTCATATAACAATAATCTATAAAATTACACCAAGTATTAAAATTATTATGCATATTACTAACAAGCTTCGCAAAATATATTTTAATCGGGGTGACCAAAACCTAATTAGTAAATTTAAATTATCGTCGTTTGTTTAGAAAATTAATTTTTGCTTAAATATTTTAAAATAACTCTTGTGTTTGACTACATAAATACTAGTACCATTTACGAAACATAATTGATAAAAAATATGGGAATTGCTATCAATGATCAAATATTATTGAATACATATTTATGATGAGACTAGTGGTTAAATTAAGTTTCTAGTACTATTTTATTAAATATTTATGACGTGAAATAGATAATAGTTTCTTTTTTATAATTGAATGTAAAGAGAATAAAAATAACATTTTTTTTTTTTAATGTATCCATGTACATAAAGGCACTAGTGACATTATTTTTTAGCACGAAATCAGTAAATTAAAACAGCCTTCTCAATATTACGAGTATTATAACAGTTTCATTATTCAAATTTTATTGGGTTGAGTTCCCAAATTCAATTTAAAATAACTCCCATACAACGGCATACCTCTCTTGTATTAACGGCGTCATGCATTGATTATTTTTTCTTTTTATATTTACTCTCCCATTATTCACCCATCATTGTAATATTCCATTACTCTTCTCTTAACTGTTTGTTAAGAGAACCGAAAAGTCGAGTAAAAAATCTAGTCCATCGTGAATTCCGTTCCAAACCATTGTTCGCGGCTCGTGAATCGATTCTCAAGTCCCATCCACACGATTCATGCCGATGAAGAAAGTGGTCGCGTAGACTTTTTCATAGAATCTGTTCAGAACCAAGTAATTGGTATATTGCTAATTGGCACCAGGATCTCATGTAAACTAAAGGTTTCATTCTGTTAAATTTATTTTTAACGAGAATATTTGCTGCGCGTGACCAAACTGCCTAGGCAAGCCATTTTAATTTTTATCATTTTTTACTATTTATTTATACTATATTGCATTACTCTACTCATTTTGGGCAGGTCATGTTGCCAGACAGGAAATAGATAGATGGGCATGGGTGGAGACTATGAGACGTGAAAAAAGGAAGAGACCAGCCTAAGAAAATGCCAAAATGACAAGAGAAATCTACACCAAGCAAGAAGCATAAACGTAAATAATAAATATCTGGTGTTTGTTGATGAAAGGCTATGGGGTAGGGGCAAGTATTGGATCGGTTCATTCAATTTCGATAGATAACTCAAATGTAAACATTTGTTATGAAACATGTCGAATTTTTTTTCTATAAAATATAACCAAAAAATAATTATGCTGTGTTTGAAGAAGATGTTAAAAATTATTGATTTACAGAGTGTTTTATGATATCATCAGAGGGCTGCGTGGCATGAATCCTAGCTCAGAGTCAATGAGAGTCAAGTTCTCCTATACTCCCGTCATATCCTAATTCTTCGCCTCGTTTTATACATCCGCGAGTTATTTCACTGAAAAATGTTTTATGCTATCAACAGATATTTATGACAAAGCCACGTAATATATCCTCGATATTGACAATTGATTTATTACTGAAAAACTCCACACACTTTTCATAAAATTTCATTCACATAATATAATATTCCATATTTTCTTTGCACAACGAGGGTCTAGACACTTCTGTTCTCTGTTTCCTTTTAAGTTGCCAACTACAACCAACAGACTTTTTCAGGCTGTCATCTCATTTTACGAGATGTTTAAAAGTGGAAAATAGCTGAGAGTCTGCCTGTTACTTTACTCTAAAAAAGTATAGTGTAGAAGAAGAAGGAAGTATAAGTGCATCATATTTTTACAAGTTAGCCATTATTTATTTAAAATAGCGATTAATTCGGATAAATGGAGAGAGAGAGAGAGAGGTTTGAGAACATCCGTGTCATGTGTGGGCGTAAATATATGTATACTAAATAGCGGTGTATTATCGTAAAGTAATTTGTACAGGAAAGCTTAATGGGGTCAGGAAATTGTCTGCACTCAGAAAAGGTAAGTCGTAATTTATATACCGGCTTTAAAGCCTCGGATAATAGTACGAAAGGTTATTGAAATGTCTCCCTGTTGTACATTGCAATTTCACGGTTTTTGTGTGTCGATTCAAGTCCAAAACGTTTTCCGTAGCCGATTAATAAAAAACCCCAGACGCTGTTCTTATTTTGTTTATTCCGCGTTTATACCCTTTTACACGGCGCCCGTCGCTGCGAGCAGCTCCTCGATCAGTGAGGATCTTTAGAAAAGTTCATCACAGAATGTTCCGTTCCCCGCCGGACGCGATGCCCGAAGGAGTTGAAAAAGCTGATGGTTTTTATGTAAAATAGTTGCGACGCTTCGTTCTGATTAGTGATGGAATTGTTGTGTCGGATAGATTCTGCTGGAAAGCCGTTACTTTGAAAGTTTGTCCAAACATTTACTTGTTTGAAAAATAATCCTATAGAACATAGATCGATTTACCCGATAGAGCTATTTAAAAGGAAGCGAATTGAAATTTTTAATTATTACTTTTTCCCTTTCGTAGTAGACGTACTCGTAGCGTCTGGTTGCTTGTCTGACGAAAAAACTTTGGATCGATTTTTAACCCTTTTCCGTGATCCAATCGAGCTGAAACTTTGCAAGCAGACTCGTGGCGACGATAAAAATGATCTGTCAAATTTTCGTTAAAAAAAATACTTATAGTATAATTTTAGATTTTTCGAAATTTTAATGTTTTTTTCAAATTGGAATCATTCTACACTAGTAATTATCCCGACGCGTGTATACACACGAAACCTGATTCAAAGCAAAAGGGAGTACTGTATAAACTTGCTTTTTATGGGTTACTTTTTTTTAAATTAAGAAAAAATAATTCTCTCCGGTGCTGTAAACTGAGTTGACATTGCTCCTAATTATGTGAATATCTTTTTAAATATACTAAGTACAGAGCTCGTATTTATGGTACGCGTGCAATATATATTAATGAATTCAATAAACTAACTACAGTACATAAGAATTTACTGTAGAAATCAAAATAAAATGTTTTATTGAAGAAACTGACATTAATTTGTCAAAATGTTATGTATAGTGGGGAGTGGTGCGGGGAGCAAAGTGCATGGTGCTCAAAACGCAGTGTGTAGTGCAAAATCTGGGACTCACAGTCCATAGTCCTTTCGCTTTCATAGTCCACAGTGTATACCTACACCTTACGCAAGCCTCAGACATTTATTCATCCCTACACGTATTGTGCTCACTTCACGCTTATTGCAGTAAAACGTCAGAATATTTACAATTTTAATATCCCTAGCAGTAACAACAAAATAAATATTCTCAATATAATGCTTTCTATTTGGCTAGTTAAATAATTGTACAGTCCTTATAAAGTATACTAAATACAAGTGTATACTAATGAAGTGTACTATAACGCGGTCGAACGAGCGGCGTTCTATCCGCTCGAGCTATTGGGTACTGTTCCTCAGGGACGTGGGTACAAATGACGAGTAGGCTTCGGTGACAAGCTGGGCAAGCGCCTAGAGCAGCGCCTTGCGGTAACGCGACCAACCCCGGATTCTGCTGCTGGGTCCCCAGACCAGGTCCTCCGTGGGTTGCTGTCCTCTCGTCGCTACTGGAGTAACTACAGATTCCTCTACCGGGTCCCCAGACTAGATCCTCTGTTAATTACGTTTTATAAGCCAGCTAGTGAAGGCCAAAGGCTCAGACTTAAGATCATTATACGATGTCTGTATTTGTACTGTATTCACAACAGCGCAAAACATACCAAAGGATTTGTGTTCTGTAATACTCAACATTTTTAGTCATGTTCCATTGATATTTTACCAGAAAAAGTGGCGCCATCTCTTAGTATAACTGAGCTGAATTCTCAGGGTACTTAACATAATCACAACCACCTTTCGTGTGTGGGTTTGTTAACTATGGCTGGCGCCATCTCTGAGCGGTCTTTGAAACAAGTACCTTATCTGTCAAACAAAGGTAGACAGATGACTATGGGATTATTGGAGAATAAATTATGTTGGCGTTACAGTACTTATTTCAAAGATTTAGTGATTTTAAATCATCACAATATTCTGTCAAATAAACAATATATATTAATTTACGTTTTTTTTCAAAATGCAATAATGTACTGACTGCTTACTCCTGGTACGTACTCACTGTCGAATCAATCGCCATGAACTCGGTCAGATTCTACCTTCGATCTCCGAGTATTTGTACCAACAGATTAAAATCTCAAAAGTGAGCACAGTAAAGAGATTTATCTCTGAAAATGTGTGTGACCGAGGAGATCTTGTCGTCTCATTCCGAGAAAACATGTCTTTATAAATTTCCAATTAGGTATAGTCAAAATCAACGATAGGATAATTTTATAAAAAAAGTGCACTCTTTATATAGTGGGAGATAAATGAAACACTTGAAATTCAATAAAGTTTTATGTCTGACTAGTCACAATCGTTAACTCGTAATAATTTCGCACTAGGAAATTTCTCTCGTCTAGGGAACGCCCAATATTCATCTTTCCAGAAAATTAATAGATCTGTGATCACACTTATTCATTATTAAACGCTCGGTAAGTACTCTCGCAATGTATTTCGCTGGCCACACTGAATCGCTGTTGGTCGCTTGTTTTCTCTTTATCTCTGATTTCGCTTCTGTTGCATTGCCAAACTGTCATAAAAAATGTTCTTAGGTTTTCACGGACGTTCAAAATCTTCTGTGTATAGTTTTCTGCGATATTTAGCCGTGTATATGTGACCTCTCTGGCCAACGTTTCGGATCCCATTATACCGAAACGTCGTCCAGAGAGGTCACATATACACGGCAGAATATCCCAGAAAACTATACACAGAAGATGTCATTAAAAATGTTACCGTTACGTCTTGCGCGCATTTTCAGAAATTTCTTGAAGTTTCCGATTTACACCGTGTATTCTGGACGCTACCAGGTTTTTCAATTTCAATGTAAAACGTCAAGAGTACTGTGTAATTCTTTCCGGTTTTCAAGTCTCGTTAAAATACATGTAATATTACATTCTACATAAATGGAATTTAAATGGAATATTCGGTTGAATCGCTCGGCAACAATGTAGTTACCCGTAATTGAAAGTTGCAGTGAACCGTTCATAATTCCTCGCCGATACCCGCGAGCCTTCACCTTGCGCGGTCTTGACATTCTCCGAAAACAACGGAGCGCCATATCTGCATAACAATGGGCACTTCATTGATTGATGTCTCGCACAAAGCCTCGTGAAATAATAGAGCCAGTCGGGCGAGACGAGGGAGGATCGAAAACCGAACGGGAGCCTGGAACGTTAGAAGCCCGCTTCTTTCCTCCGCCATGGAGAAAGTTAAAAGGATTATGTAGACGTTACAGATGACGGGATAACAATGGGCTCTGCGTGGGAGAGGACGATCTGGAACAAAGATATAAAGTATCAAGCTTTCGATTTCACTTTCGACGTGGAACACCCCGCCGTCAAATTACAAATGGTACAGTAGCTTTAGACACTTTGTTCGTGGAGATCGTTTAAAAATACGACGCGCCAACAGGATTTCTGGCCTTATGTAGAATATATTTGTATTTTAATTCAGTACCGGGTGTTTGATATCAAAATTTTCCGTGGATACAAGAATACATTCATATTTGTGAAGTTGTAATTTTTCAGAACGAAGTTCTGTGAAGTTTTTAAAATGAATTAATTGTTTAATTCTGGCGTCCAACTAGCGGTAGTATTACAAATTAATTTGAACTACCGTATCAAAAAAGTGGATTGCTCTATGGACAAAAATAAAAATAAGTCAATTAATAAAAATGAGAATTACATATAAGGTCGATATGTTCACGGAAATCTACAAGGCTCCTATAGCTTAGTGGTCAGAGCACCGGCCCCGGAAAGGAGGTGACCCGGGTTCAAATCCCGGTAGCAGCCTAAATGATTTTTTCGTGGATTAGATTTTTCTGTATGTCTTCCTAATTGATTAATTAATTTGGTTTTAAAAAAAATAAAATTATGATGTTTCGCTATTTTCTTAATATTTTCATGAGACTGTAGAAATGAGAATTTTACAACGCTCTGAATACTTTATAGTAAATTAGAACTTAATAAAAAAAAAATTCACAAATACCCGAAAAATCGCGAAATACCATTCTCATAACCGCTACACTGCACAGTTTATTGCAGTCGCGTACAGTGGGAACATTGAAGCGTGACTTTTGTAAACGTATATTTTGGAAAAAAAACTAGTACTCAAATATTTATGCTACAGACTTTTATGGTACATCAAAATATAATATGAATGCTATGATAACAACAGTGATAGAAACATTACGAAATATATGTTGTATTCAGTTTTCTTTCAAATACTTGGTTATGTAAAAGTCACGATGTTCCCACTGCACGCCCCTGGTTTATTGTGACAAGAAACGACAAGCGGCGATTCAGTGTGGCCAAAGAAAGGTATAACGAGAGTAGGTAGGTACCTACCGAGCGCTCAATGATGAACAAGTATAACCGCAGAACTGCGAATATTTTTGAAAGACGAATATAAAATGTTTTACAGAAGAGTGATTATTGCGAAATTATTGTGAAGAGTCCTCCAATTAAAATCATGTCCATTGACTCGGGTGAAAAATATATTTTTTATTTAATTTCACTTTTCAATTATTTGAATTCCATGTTAATATATTATATCTTCCGCCCATCTAATTCTTGGGGGTTTTATGGGATGAGTTCTCGTTGTTTTTACGAAGTACTCCGAAGTCATTATATTTTACAACATGTCCTGGCAATCCTGGTTTTCTGAACTAGATATTATTGAGATATTTAGTTGCTAAAAGACCTTGACAATTTCACCGATTTGTAAGGATTCATTCTCCGTAAATTTATATTTTAAAACATTTGGAAAGCCTCTTATTCTAATGCTTACTGTGAGGCTCCAGGTTTTACATTCATAAAGCACTTTTAACATATTAGTCATTTGTAAATTCTGTATTTGGTTTTACTAGATATAAGTTGAGGAATGAAAAACTTAAAGTAGAAACCTGGTCCCCTAGGTTGAAAGTTGGATGTGCGGATAACAACTCTTTCTCACACTAAAAATTCTACACAATGCTATATTTTTTACTCCCTTTATATTAACTTGTGGCGTCTGCTTGCTCGCCGTCAACAAAAACTTTGGATCGATTTTTGACCCTTTTCCCGTGATCCAATCGAGCTGAAACTTGGCAAGTAGACTCGTGGCGACGATCAAGAAGATCTGTCAAATTTTCGTTAAAAAATTAATAATTATAGTATAATTTCGGATTTTAAGAAATTTTATTGGTTTTCTCAAATTGAAATCATTAGACAATTTTGATTACGGCGGCCCGATAACGTCGCGAAATATTTTCTAAATTTGAATTAATAGGTACTTCACTATGAATGTCGAAAATCTAAATTGACTGGCAAATGTTTTTAGAATTTAATTTTCAAAGAATGGAGTGTCTTTTCAAAGCACAAAACATCTGACATTTTAGAAATATATTAAATTACTGTAAGTTTAGTGTTATGTTTTAATTCGTCTTTAATTGTTGTTATATTTTACAAAGAAAGGGAGTATAATAAAAACCTGGTTTTTATGAGTTACTTTTTTAGTTAATCATGTACCTACTGATAATAAAATATTTTCGTCGTGAATCTAATTGGTGATTTATGAAATGAAAATAATTTTAGACAGAGAAAGATTAAGAACACGGAGACTGATTCGAATCCGATTTCATTAATCTGTTTTTCTCCGCAGCATCCGAAATTTAAGATCTTAGCGATTATTGCCCACATCGCAAAGGACAAGTAAAAGTTTCCCTTGGTAAGTAAAATGAAGTTAATTATAATGATTTAGCAGGGGCGTGCATTAAGTATATTGAAGCATGACTTTTTCGTTGATATTTTTTGGGAAAAAAAATCGGAATAAATATTTATGTTACATAGTAAGTAGCTTGTTGATGTTGGTGATCTCATGGGCGTGGTTCGAGTCCTATTCCAGGACATCTTCAAGTTAGTTCTTTTTTCATAGCACAAGCTTATTTTGAGAATAGTAAGAATATTGAAGCGACACGCATTCCGTGTTCGCATCTGCATTTAAAAAAAACTATTTTGTTACATTAGAATGTGAATAATAGGTATATTATAATAATTTTGTCGAGAATATGATGGATATATGTTTTAATTCGATTTTATCTTAAAATATATGCTTACGTAGTGAAGCCTGGAATTGGCAAAAGAGGAATGAAAGTAGACTGAATGCGGTTGAAATGCGGTCACTAAGACGCTTGTGTGGAAAATCTTTGGTCGATAGAGTGAGGAATGAACAAATTAGAAGTGAATGCAATGCTGGCTGTAGTGTGGTAGATAGAATAAAGAAAGGAGTGCTGAGATGGTTTGGTCATGTGGAACGTATGAACGAGGAAAGGATGGTTAAGAAAATATATGAGGCGAATGTTGAAGGCAACAGGAATAGAGGGCGTCCGCGAAAGACCTGGCACGATCAGGTACTACAAGTATTTGAGGATGGCCCTGTTAAAAGCCGCAACAATCGTAGAACGTGTATGAGAAGATGTATGAATGATAGAAGAGAGGATAGAAGAGTGTGGCGTTCAATCCTCTCTGCCTACCCCTGCAGGGAAACGGCGTGAAGGTTAGTTAGTTAGTTAGTTATATATGCTTACGTAAATGTCATGCTTCAATATTCTCTCAGTTATTTAGTGTTAAGGGAAAATATTCAATATTCTCTGCAGTTATTTAGTGTTAAGAGGAAAGTTAAGTTTTAAAAATGTATTAAACAACACACTGTCATGCGGGTAAGCGAAAGATTAAAAAATATGACCTAATTTTAAAGGTTTAAGATTTTTTTTAAATTTAACCCACTTATGTAACGTATGTTGGTAAGGATATATATTATTTTATTTTATGTTAAAATTAGGAAATGTAAATACGGAACAAATAAATCAGAAGTAACAACAGAAACATTATAATAATTGATATAAAATACAATATCAAAAACAATAATTCCTGCAATGTTTAAGAGACTTTTGGAGTGGTAAAATCATTTCAAATCAAAGAAATAACTGATTAAAGAAGTCTCAATTAAAAAAATAATTTACCTAATCTAAAACAATTTGGCTAACAGATGTGTACTTGTTCAATAATATTATGTACATAAAAAAATTGTGTTATTCCATAACTTCTGTCGAATGTGTTTTTGAATTATTTTTTGTTTTGTTTTTTCGAGATAAATAGGGTAGTTCAAATAATTTTTATTATTTAATTTTATGAAGCAAAATTTGTAACATTTTTAGTACTGCGTTAAATTCTGCCCCTTTCTTCTCGTTGGATTTTTCTCGTAAAGTTAGGACAGATTTGATGTATTAAACATTTTTTAATGTCGAAGTTTTTTCAAGTAATTTCATAAAACTGGCTATTCGTTGAAGTTTAAATTACTCAGAGACGTATAATGAAACGTCAGAAGATGTTATTCTATCTTCTTTAACAGCTTGGCTATTTTTATATTAAAAATGCGAAAATTCTTACCATGAACATGAATGTTAATATCATTAATACACCGTTGCAAAATTATTTCACAAAAAGTTCAATAAACAAAGTTATAATAATTATTATCCTGTTTATGATTTTATTGGTCAATATTATTATCTTATCATTAAAAAATATTGTCTTCTTATAAGTTTACCGTGAGGTTTTATTACAGAACCAATTCATTACATATTTTAATATTTTACTTAGTCTAATATTTTAGACGTGAAGCATAACTTCGTAGTCTATTAAGAAATTTTCTACGTTTTTAACTTTAGAAAACATAACCCATGTTCGTGGTAAAAGCATTTCTGCATCACCTGTTACAATAAAATAATTCAGTTTCGCAATATTGCATATGTAGGTTCGGTGACCACGTCTAGAAGAATATGTTTTGTTTTTATACATTCTAAATCTTTCGTCAATGAAAACAGTTAAGTTTCAATAGGTAGGTTTTATAGGTTTAACTTATTTGACAATTCAATAAAGCTAACATAATAAAATATTATTTTAATTATTACATTTTAAAATAAGAGTTAATTAAAAACCTTGATTTGCATATTTAAATCAAAATATTTACTTATTTATTTATACATACATAATCATAATTATACTTTTTCACAATTAGCTTATATCGCCCCACTAGGTGAAATCTCTTCTGAAGCAGTTATAATTAACAATTCAATAGTTTTCTTATTCCTTTTTTGTTATTATTATTATTATTATATGTTGAATAAAATTACAAAAGAAAAAAATTTAACGCAAAAGAAAAATTAAAAAACATACGGCCAAATCATATAATATAAAAAGATTTATAATATAATAGAGAAAAATATATATAATATTGTATTAGTGGTGGATCACTCATACTCTCATGCATACACTCAGCATACTTTCTCCCTGATTATTTAGCCAATCTATTATTTGATATTTAAAATGTCTATATTTTACAGTTTTCTTATTTTAGATAATTAACTTATTTAAGTCACATTATTATTAATGTACGTAAATTAATTCTTGATAGTTTCCTTTTGATAGAGTTGACGAAACTGCAGTTGAAATTATTTGAAGCTATTTTACGCAATTCATTGAATTTTTGTTTAGGTCTTGGAAAATTTCAAGCTTTTGATCCACAATTCTTTACATGTTAACGTAAATTATTGCTTGGGAATATTTTTTGGATTGTAATAGCAATATTTCTGGTCTTACTTAGATTGAATCATATCCTCTACATGACTGATGCACAGAATTAATTAATACGTGATATGTAGAAGTCCCGCTCGAAGCGTACAGAGATGTAAAAAGCTACATATCGTTTCCTCTGATTAGCGGCAACTTGCACTACGCATGAGTAACACAACTGAAGATCGCACGAAACACGGTTCTGCGTACTTGACTTCTCTCGTTGGCGCGATCCAGGTACCGCAGAGCAAAGTTGCGGGCAATGCTTCAGAAGGATTCCGACATGTATTCCCGCGATTTCCATTTCCATACTGTCGCTTTGCACCCGCGGTCAGAGGGGTAGAATTTATCCCGCAGGGTTGCGCGTTCGGGAGTCTGTAAGGAAGCGGTGCGCGCATGTACCATTCATCATTAACACAGATAACTTAAGTGGGGCATCGTAATTGGAGATTAAAAGTATAGCAGCATCGCATGGCGCTTTATGTTGGGTTTATTTAATACCAGTTAATCCAGATCTGGATACAATTAATCGAAGCCTTATCCAATTTACACTGGCCGCCTAACAAATGGAACAGGGACCCGCTGGGAGGCCGCCACAATGATACCGAACCGAGCCGTGTCCATGTTTTCATATAATTTATTGTGCATTGAGATATTCTTTTCGATTATTTCGAGTTTTATTTTACTCGAGTAATAGATTTATCGCCGTTTGCAATAAATTGCGATCTCGTGTAAGTGTGTAAGGATTATTCTTCGTGGACCTACATAATCTTAATTACTTTTCGTACAATTTATCGGCTCTTTTTAATGCGGGTATTCATTTTCTATTCTTGCATTCCGTTATTATTAACACTTTTTCATTCCGAAAAGTTATTAATTCTTTCATAATATTTGATTTTTAATATTTGTTTCTCGACTTTATCATTCTTAAATTATTGTTTTTTATTCGTTCTTCATCTTCGTCATACAAATTTGTCCACATGTCTTAATCATTTTTAAACGTAACTTGCTCTTTACTACTACTATAATAGCTGTAACCCGTCAAAAATGACGGTACTTTTACATACCGGTTCCGAAAGAATAAGTATTTCCATTTTATAGCCCTCAGCCATGGAATAGTAATAGCGACTTTTATCAAAATATATGAACATTTTTTTCTATATTTCCCCTGACGTCAGTTAAATGTATTTATGTTAGCCGTGAATTCCGTGAAATAACAGAAGTTACGGGGACAAATAGATAGACGGACGGACGGACGGACAGACGGACAGACAACGAAATTATTATGTTTGAGTTACAGTTTATTCACAGGCCAAGAAAAAAAGTAATATAATGTTGGATGTATGCAAAAGATTAATTAATTTTATAGGAAAATAAACGATATTTTAATATATAATTTAATAAGAAAATTTTTTTTTAAAAATTACATAAAAATTTTTACGTAATTTTTTTTTTAAATGTATCTACATAAAAAAAGATTGTTATAATTTTTACGTAACAATTTCATAAAAAAATACATTAAAAATTTTTACGAAAAAATTCTCATTCATTTTACGAAAAAAAAAAATTAAAAAAACTTTAATTAAATAATCTTTTCTTGGGTTTTTTAATAAAAAGGGGAAATATAAGAAAAAACTAGAAAAAGAAAAATAAAAAAATACTTTAAAGAAGTTACGGACGTCACACGAAGTTACGGGGACAGACAGACGGACGGACAGGCGGAATGACAATGAAATTATTATCATTGGGATTTAGATAAACGCATAAAATACTATAAATAGACGATTTAAACTTAAAAAAATAAAACCTACCACTTTAATAAGAAACACGATGAATTCAATATTTTATTATGAAAGAATGTTTTTTTTAAATCCATGTACCTAATAAAATAATGCAAGTCGTCTATTCTATAAACGATACCAAAAAAACTACAAAAATTGATATTATTTTTATTTCAAAACAAAATCGTATAAATTGAATACACAAAGAAACAGGTGTATTTGAAAGAAATGTAAGACTGTCCCCACTGATACTCGCCTTACCTTATTTCAGTATGACAGATCGTCTATTAAAAATTCTGTCATGTAGTTTGGGGAAACTGAAATGGATCCGTCAATTGCAGTTTGGGAAAATGGAAAAAGACAAATGGCAACTTATCGGGGGAAATGGACGTGCGCCATGGAACCATGATGGATGCTGCAGAGATTCAGTTTAGCCGACCTAGTCTAGTTTTTTGTCTTTTTTGTATCTAATAATAATTTTATATGTATTTTCTATACAATTCTAATATCTTATTCCCCAGTAATTTATTTTTTACAAAATAGTTGCAAACATTAATTAGAAATGTCATTAAAATATTAAAAGTGTATTAAATTCGTAGTAAGTTATGGTCCTTCGTTTAGTAACATTAGTATAAAAACTTAAAAAAATTATACACTAATTTATCATACTGCTTTTATTACATTTTTGGTCTATTTTTTTGAATAAGCATTATTTATAAAAACTGAGATGCTTACAAGGAATTCACGTCCCATCATTTTTCAAACTAAGTTAAAGACTTGTGCTATGGATAAGACAATCTTGGTGGTGTCTACACTTTTTAATCTAACACTTTAAATGTGGGGTGAAATACCGTATCGTTTCACTCTTATTTAAAACCCTAACATAATTATCAACCCCTTTTTACCAAGCCAACTATAAATAATTTCTAAAATAATAGCCTTATTTACATCACTAAATTAGTTTAAAATATTTATAATCGCAAACTATATCGAGACAATCAATTGAACTTTTCTTCAATGACGGATATCAATCTATGAATAGCAATTTCAACAAAGTGGCATTCAATGGTGAAGGTTTACGACTAAAAAAAAAAAGAAATAAAATATTTAAAACGGAGTTCTTAACTACGTTCATGTCTTGGCAAAATCTCATTTCGCTTTTTTTAAGAAAGATGTATTGATGGGCCCATCAAAACAGAACGTTTATATTATTTCGATAAATCCCTTATTATTTATTACTGAGTCCCGCAGTCCCCCCTCCAACCACTTAAAATGTAAATTCTGTACGACAATATATGAGATATACGTCTGCGGTACATTTAATATGAGCGGGGGTGTCCTTGTCGCCTGAAATGATCGGTTTCCCATTCGATTTCCTTACACCATTTTCCACTTTGCTCACAATCCACCCTAAGGTTTTGGCACTACACGTACACACTCGTATCCACCCTCGTACCCACTGCCTCGAAATCCAACCTCCTTTGAAAGACACTAAGCACCGACGAATTTATTTTAAACAATAAAGTTGACAATTCCCCAGATCTTCAATTGTGATGCGGTATTAGTACGATACAGTGATGTAAATGAATACCTACGAATACGACTGACTATTTATTGAATTCTAAATTATTCAAGATATATTAAAGATGTCCCATAGAAACGAAATGTATATATGGAGGTCTTTGGGTATTTGTAGGGCTTACGAACTATCGTACGACTTGCTTAAGTGATCACTTTACCAATACCACATCTATCAATTTTTTGGAAGTTGTATATATATTTCAAATCTACAACCGTTTCAAATGTATATTTTAATCGTCCTTAGCGCGACTGGCGTCCAAAGCTTTTTCATTCTCCTTAATTAACCACAGATATCACTAATGAGATATCTATTTTGATTGGAATTTTTTTAAAGCAATATCCTTTACATGTATAATAAATATATTTTTCAGTGGAGTGGAGTTTTTTTAACAATATTCCATATGTTAACGTAAGTATATATGTTATTAAGCAAACTGATAGAGTAGACGGTACAGAAGGAGCCGAAGGATGAGCCGAGAGCACTTATAAAATATATAATTTTTATTATATTAAGGTAGTTAATACAATTGACAAATCTATAGAGCTGATGCACTTTTAGCAATAGACTAGCCGGTCTAGCTGCATAAAGTATACTCCGGGAAATCGGAAAAAACCGAGAGCACCACGTTCACAAGATAAGCATCCTTTGATGAATATAAAAGACTGGAAGATAGGAGGGAGGAAGCATACTGAGAATTGATTCAAGCACTAAATGAAGGTGTCTATGTCGTAAATTCAATAACAAAATTTTACAGGAGACAGAAAAAATACTTAGTGAAATAAATAACCATTTTTTTTTCAGTTTTTAGTTTATTATTTTATATCCTAATATTTATTTGCCAATTATGGATATTAATTTTACATTTTTTGTTTATTCATGTTGCTAAAAAATAAAAGTAATGAAAAAAAATACTGCACATAGTGCATACTGTATATAGACCATTTAAAACAATAAAATCACTTTGTGATCTTTTGTTCTATATAGACCCTTTTTATAGTAATGCCTTCAACCGATGAAATTGACAAAAAATATTTTTCTAAACATTAATGAAAAAAAATATCAGTGGCGTCACGTCACTATCATATGTAACTTCTCATAATTTTTCAATGTATCGCTGAAATAGTGATAATAAAAATGCTTTTTTTTTTCGGCTAGTAAAAAGAATGAAGGCTTACAATTTTCGATTCTTTACTCAAAAATATTGAGCAATACATTTACTTACGCGCGATCCATATTAATTTTTGAAGATTTACTGCTAAAAGCTAAGTGCTTTAAATTAATAAGACCGGTTTGAATAGTGGGGCCCTTATCGCTTACATTACCTTAATCAGTGGTAAATTGCAAGAAACAATGGCCTGCGAAGTGAAACTTGCACAAGTAAATCTCAGTGAGTCTTTAAATGACTCCTATCTTCTATGGAGTGTATAATTAATGAAAAATTTCCCTTTCAGTTGGCTCCGTCCGCTGTAAAATATTACCGAAATCGGAGCCCCGCGTTCCGCGCGCCCGGGTGCCTAGGCGGCGAGTGCTTAACGGAGGCGAAAGATAATATTTTCGTAACGGGATACAGTTTTGGCCGTATTAATTTGTTGGTCTTTCAGTTAAAAATCACAGTGAAAAATGCTTTCATGAGACTTTCGGAAAAACGATTTATTACAGAAAAAAAAATGAAAAGGGGATTGCGGGCTTTTGGTCGCTTCGGTCGTTCCATATAATGTGACAAGAAATATTTACAGCCGCACAATTTGAAAATGAATAGCGGCTCCGTTACATTTGATAAACTGATATTTTTTGTAAATATTTCTTTTGATAATTTTGGGAAAATACACTTTGAACTCGTAAAAGGTATTAGAATAATTCAACATACCTACGACATTTATTTTATACATTCACAGCTTTACCTTCGTGGTTGGACATGATCATTCGTTTAAAAAAACTTACAAACTTTGTAAGTCCGTCCTGACATATACATTGTTATCGAAACATGGTAATGTATGGTAACGTAAAAATACATTGATACACGCTAAAAATAATCAATGGTTTTATATACATTTGCAAGTTTTTTGAAATTAATATATTTATAATCGATGGTTTACTATACAAATTTATGAGCAAATAATTATAAGGAAAGTACTTAAGTGTCGAACACTTGTAGGTATTTGAAAAAATTAAATCTTTTACTTAAATAATAATAATTCCAACAAACCTAACCTAACCTAACCAAAACACCAACTTACTATCTGACTTCTTGAATTACCATCTAACCTAGCATGTATTGTACTTATTCCTGTAAAATAATGGTTTCTTGTAATTGGCTAAAGGCTCTGTTTGACTATAAAACTGATGAAAATGAATATGGCTATAAAAAAGCTTTTAACCAAAAATAATATAAAATAAATTTTAGTTTTGCCATCAATCCGTAATTATACACAGAAAAGTTTTCTTTTCAGTCGTATTCGCGGTAAATCGAATCTATTTTTTTTAAGTAGAGATGCGAACATGGACTACGTGTCACATCAAAATTCTTACTATTTTTTAACTAAGCTAAACGCTATAAAAACAGGACTAACTTGCTGATCTGTATTGAGGTTCGAACCCGCGACCTTTGGATCACGAGGCGAGAGTCCTAACCACGAGGCTATGTAACAAGCTACTCTAAACGATATCTGTGAACTCTGAATAAGGAGGCCTCTTGATTTATCTTATAAAATTGCCGTTGTTAAATTTTTGAATGAAAGTGCTCGCCTCAGTACCTGACTCATAAATTGTAAATTTTCATTTCGTTCCGGTATTCACCCAGAGAACAACACCTTGACACAGTTAAGTGACGTTTTTACTCCCTCGCCCACATTTAACGCACGGCAACATTAGGGTGGCGGCGGGGGTGATTTGGGGGAGGGGATGAAAGTGAAGCGAGGAACAAAGAAAGTGAGCGCTTCGTATGAAAAGGTTTCTCCTCTCAAACGAGCCACGAGGACGGCTCTTCATCAAAGTGCCCCTGCGCAGCACACGCGGGAACTAATTGAGCCGACCTCGCTCGCCGGGTGCGCGGGTAGGCGGGGCGTGGTGTTGTCATACATCAAAGTGGGAGGATGATCAAAAAGTTGGAATACTACTGTTTGGAAAACAAAGAAAAACATCTGAGAAATATTTCAATCACGTTTCGCTGCTCTAATGCAACGCCGGAACAACTTAAAGAACTGTTTTTTGAGTAATCTATTATAACATGTTTTACTTCATAGATATAATTGATATGTGAAATGATAAAAATTGTATGCTACGAGTGTACAAAAATGATCATTAATGAGAAAAAAAACAATCAGTTTTCAGTCAAGACTAGAAAACACTACACTGGATAGTAAAACAATAAAAACACGATACCTAGTATTAACCTTCGTATACTCTCGCCCAACGACATCACACATATACTCGCGAACGGTGTCTCATACCGAGATTTGATCTCGTCTGTATTATTTAAATTATATACTTTATGAGTATTATTGGTATTTTTTATGTAGATTTATGAATAAAAAAAAACAGAAAAATATCAAAATTTTAACTTTATTTGGTAGAAATTACCTTAAATCGGTCTCTCAAAAAATAACATATTTTTTATACTAAACTTTAAAAACAAAAAATTAACTGAAATATTATATATGAAAGTGTCAAGAAAAATAAAATGTAATAATAAGAATTAATAATTATTCGGGTTGTTTATGTGGCAATCAGAACGTACCATAACTGTGTGTTCGAGACAAAAATATGTTTTGAAGGTATTGTGTCTTTCGATTCGGACAGAATGAACCCCCTTCAGTGTCGGTATTTTTCTCTTTTACTTCTAGAGCATTCTCCGCCTCAACGTTACTCTTTTCATTACAATTTGAATCGGAATCTTCACATTCTAACAGCATCTTTATTCTATTTTCGTCCATTGTCGTGACAAAATTGACTAAAAACAAATAAAACGGTTCTCTAATAATGTAATGTAATAAACTCAATAAGAATTATACACCACTGAAATAAATTAATAGATTTCATTGGGTAATGTTCTAAAATAAAATAAAAATTACCTAAATTAGTAACAATTAGTCGGTCTCGCGGACCGATAACAGTAAGAAAGTGTCAGACGTCCACTCGGCACCAATGCGCGCGCAGCATTAAACAATACCTAACAACAAATTAAGAAGCTACTGAAGTCCTCGTGATGATAATTTTTGAGAAAATAACGAATAATTGATTTGTCGGTCTAAGAGACCAATGTGCAAGTATACGAAGGTTAAATACTTTAGTTACTATTCACATTGTATTCTTCTAGTGATTTAATAAAATTTTTGACTAAAGATAAGTTAATATTAGAACGAGATACCTGCAGGCAGTGGACCTCCAGGACGACCACCAAAACGATGGATGGACAGCTTGCCATCCATATCCCAGGAGTAGGAGCCGAGAAATAACTTATTCTGCTTGTATTACAAGAAGAAGAAGATAAGTTTATCAAAACAATAATAAAATACCACGATTAGAAAGAAAGTTGGATTTAGATTTAAGTAACTATGGTGAGGGAGGATTGAAAAGGACATAATAATGTAGAGATAAAATATGGATGTTGTCGGATTGTAGACCAATGGAAAATTCGGAAGCTTGAGATGTTATCAATTTTTTTGAGGTTGAAGATAAAACATATACATACGTCTTTCAGTTCAAGGCGTTTCATTTTCAGTTAAATGTGCCTATATTAATTACTCCTGTTAATTTTCAGGTTACCACCTTGTTATAAGGGTGGTCCACCTGTACACAACAATAATAATTGATGATGTCGCTTCAGTAATTAATTCGGCATTTGTAAAGTCAATAACCAGTCGTGCTATCGGTCAACGTAGGTGGCTATCGAGCCCGCTCCATGTTTGCTCGTTCGTCGCCCACGCCGAGCCGGGCCGCGAGCAGCATTCATCATAATCCACTGACGTAATCCCCGGTCTAAATTAAATTGTTATCCGTACCTTGATAAATCTTTAGTGCAACTTAACAGATTGTATGAAATAGAAAAAGATGCGATAAGCTTGCGAGGCGACCGAAAAATGAAGTGATTCAGAAACTAGAAATATGTTAGTATTTTACACAGAGTCACAAGATTAAAGAAATATAAATAATTACACACAATCGAAGATTTGCCGTGAATAGATAACACTCTGGAAGTTTGAGAACAGCTCAGTGATTCCAAAAAACTAGCGAAATAGAGTGCACGTATGGACCAGCGATAAATTAAGAGAGTACCTACCTACCGGGCGTTTGAAAATAAGTGCAATTATTATTTATTATTTACAAATATTCTGGACGAGTATAAAGTGTTCCGCAAACGAGTGAATAACATTATACTGCTTCTGTCAAGTTCGAATTTGGCGATTAAATAGAATATTAAGAATGTTCTTAGGGTTTCACGGCCACTCAGAATCTTTAAGTTTGTGTCTTCTGGGGTATTAGGTCTTTTTAGCCGACATTTCGGATTCCATTGCAGGGTCCATTATCAGGGTTGATGTGTATATACATTGGTTACACATCAGCACTGATGATGGACCCTGCAATGGGATCCGAAACGTCGGCCAGAAAGGTCTTAAAAATACGGCATAATACCCCAGAAGACACAAACCAAAAAAATATATCTTATTTAATTTTTCGTGATCCATTTGTCTCTGATCGCCGCGAACCTATTATACAATTTAACAATGTAAAATGTTGTATCAGAATAAAATTCACTTAATCTAATTTAAACGATATATTTATATTATATCTCCTTGTACGTACCGTAATTATTTGTTCGGTAACACAATGCACAATTAAGAAATCCTGACAATAGATTTAAACGGACGACACCATCCTGGTAAATAATTAGTATTTAATGGTTTTATTTGTAAAGAATATATTAATCTATTATTAAATTGGAAAATATTTTGTAAAAAACAAATACCGGCGTCAGTCCATTCCCGTGGAGCTCCTCCGCCGTGACTGAGATGCAATAATCCCCAGTGCACTTTTGTGCAAGACAGAAAATAGATCGTGGAATGATCATGAAATTTAATATCTATAATGTAGCATGTAGCATATTATTCGAATTGGAAAAAAATTTTTTTTGTTAAATTTGGAGCAGCGTGGAAAAAGAATTACAGAATTTTTTTTCTTAATGCTTGTTATTTTCAAGTTATTTTATAATACAAGAAATATCGCTTTCAAATAGCCTTGTTGTATAAAATATCACGTTTTCTACTTTTTCGTGGACTCAATGCATATCGTTCTGATTCCCTGATTTATCTGGATCTCGGTGAATATTACTTCTACGTTCCTCCGGTTATTGAGCCGTATTGATTTATCCTTCTTATAGGTGATTCTGATCTGATTCTTATGGGCAAGATAGAGGGTCGTAGAGGTGTTGGAAGGAGACAAATTTCCTGGCTCCGCAATATACGCGACTGGACGGGCATAAGAAGTGTTGGAGAGCTGTTTCTTGCTGCCCAGCACAGGGACGCTTTCTCTCGGGTGATAGTCAACGTTGGGGGGACCTGACATGACACCAAAAGAAGAAGATAGGTGACCGTCATCTTGTCTGCTCTTCTTAAATTTTCCCTGTGATCACGATTCGTAATAAGCATGGTTATCTCCTATTTTGGTTCCTCAGTCTTCTTCAATAGTTATTCTGGGCAGGCCGATTACCGCAAATATTTTGCCACTCTTTCGTATTTGCGAACGTTCTCTTTTACCTCTACCAACCGCAATAGGCGCTGGAGCTTTTAAGAACTATAAGGACCTTAAAATTGCCATTGTCGTGGTGACATTACCGGAAAATCCGCTGCAGTATATATAACACAAAAACATAAGGCTTTTCTAAAATAAATCTATGCATACGCTGCTCACAGAATTCTCAGTATGCACCTCTAATATTATATCTGAAAAGCATCAATTTTTGTGCTCTGAGGGTTTTAATATGATTCAAAGATTAATGATTTTTTTAGTTTCTGTGAAAATTCACACACCACCCATTCTTTCTCGTATCATCTACTGAATATAATGTTTTTTTTTCGATGTCTCTAGCGTTAACTTTGTGATTGGACATAATTATTATTTAAATTAAACAAAGTTGCATTAACCAGTTAACTAGTAACTCTACGTCTACCGGTTTCGATACCACCGTATCTTCATCAGGACGGACGCAAACTAACTATCCATCATCTATTGTAACAAACAAATCAATTTTTTAACTGGCGCGTGGCTACAGCTGTGGTGGGGGTAATTGAGAAGTGGACGCCAAAATGGGGAATATGTCAAGAAACGAGCTATTGTTAATTAAATTAGCTTTAATGTTCAGGCATTTTTTTATTTCTAGTATTTCTAAATTGTCTAATCTAAGGATCCTATTATTAACGTGAAGAATCTCGATACCGTTTTCCTTTTGGGTAGACGTAGAGTTACTAGTTAAGTGGTTAAAACAAAGTTGTTTAATTAAAATTATTAGAACGTTTCTTGTTTGACTGAAATATAGAAGTATGTATACAGTTCATTAATATTTTTTTTAAATTAAAAAATCAGATAAGATTCACAGATACGACACTACCTATCCCATTTTTTTGTGATAATAATAGATGATATTTACGATATCTATATGTAAAATATTGAGCATAGAAAATACCTTTTCATAGTATATATAACTATTTTACAATAATTATTTGGAGGGATTTGAAAGCACTTATCTGCTCACTAAATTTGAATACATTCCACTCGAACACGTCTATCGGTTGTGCATCCAGAAATCCAGATGTCAGATTTGCTCTTGATTTGCGGTGTAGTTACCCAAACTCGACGTTTTGGTCTAAATAATATTAAAACTACGAGTTCATCTCAAGCAGAACACGGCTGCTACTAATCATCTCCAAGTGCTTCGCATATTCTTATTCTTATTTCCTATTACGGAATATAACCTAAGAATAGTCTGCCGCAAGAAATGAAGAGCGGGCGAGCGGTTCGATAAAAAAGTTAATAAAATAAAAAATATACAAAGAAAAAAACAGTTCTGAGAATTATTTTGTGTTTGGGAATATTTCTCACAACTGAAACATTAATTATTTTCAAGTCACACGTTATTCTAAAATCGTGACGTAGCTACTGAATCCTTAATTGGATATCTTCAATATGTTTTCAATACCTTATGATAGGCCAGCTTCGGGCACATTCAATTCTCGAGCGGTTATTATTTTTTACACCGCATTTCGCCGAATGTACCGCTCATTGTTGAATTCGATATGATAATGAAGGCGATGCAAAAATTTGGTTACTGTGATAAATGACTATCGCTCTTACCGTGTGTGAAGCACAAATAGTAAGAAATGCCATCAATCATCTTGACGTCTATGCGCGTAATACTACGTTTTTAAAGTGGGAACATTTATTCGGAATGGGAGAAAATACATTTGGAAAATATGTTATAAATGATGAATTTTCCATTGAAAACGGCTATTTGAAAAAAGGTTATTTTTATGTAAACGATCATTGAATGCGATTGTAAAGGCGTAAAATAACGACTTAGAAGTTGAAAGATACAAACTGTGTTTCAGCCATGAACAACTACATTCTGTTCGCTTGAAATATTTTACAGTTTTATTTTTTAAGTACAGGAACGTAAATAAAATAATATATTAACTAAGATTCTTTTTAGCATAAAATATAAAGAAGATGATGTTTAGTATTTTCACAAATTAAGAAACACAAATAATATATTTTTTTACAGTTCAATGTTCACTTCATTAAAAATATACACACGAGTAAAATCTTTTTGGATGAATTGTATTGCATTATACATTTTCAATCGTAAGTTGTTTTTCGAAATAATATAAAGTAAATAAATCATTAACATATATCTTTGTATGTTTATTTTTGGCATTCAATTTATATAATTCAACGCCGCCCGCAATCATAATCTATTTAATTTAAATATTATTAAGAAACGTGCCGTGCCAACAAGGCTTGGCACGATCTATAATTATAGAAAATATGTATAAATTTAATAATGAATAATAAAAAAAAAATTAATTAAAAAATAAGAATCGGGGCAGATTGTGATTTTTTCGATTCCTTTATATAGTGGTGATAAAAGGTATCTAAGTTTAGTAATAAGACGAAACTGACTCTTCTTAAGTGTTGTTCATATACCAATTTTAGTATATACACACAAATATGGATCCTTATGGAGAGAGTGAAAGCATGAATCCGGGCTGTCGAAATTAGTTAAATTAATGAATGTTCTATTGTTTAAAATAAATTTATATTTTTAATACATAAAAACTTATACATACATAAATACAGAATATACGTTTACACGTTTGTTCTGAAAATATAATTATTTGATTTTGTCCACAGAGGGATTATTATTATTCCATTTTAAAAATATATCGTTAGATATCATTACCAGTGGCGAAATCTATGAATATGTATCACGGAACAGGCCATAGATGTCTCTAGCATTTTTCCTTCAAATATTTGAAAAAATACTGATTTAGGAAATATATACAACTTTCAAAAGTTTGATAGTGCGGATATCCATACGGTGGAATTGGTGAAAGTTGCATTGTACAAAGTGTTCACTTAAGCCAGCTCATTCGGGTTATAAGCCCCGAGTAACACGATAAAGACGTTGACCATATGAATATTTTCGTCTCTGTGAGACTTGTACAATTTATTACATTAAATATTTAATGACTAAATTAATTAAATTATGGTGCAATATTTTCAATTGACATATTATATCTTTACTTATTACAATTTATGGATTTATTTAAAATTTGTTTTCATATATATTAAATTTTAAAATTCGTGACAGATTTTTAATGTTGCTAGCAGAATTAACAAAAATAATCACTGAAAATATTGGTTTAAAAAGCTTATTTTTCTCTCGTCGCAGCCTTCGTTATTTTAATTACCGCAATGGGGTTAATGAGAACTTTGTACAAATTAGAAAGAATTTCGTCTTGTTTGCATTTCCCTCCAGACAGTATAAACTCGCTACAATGGTCTTGTTTAACTTCTGATTTTTTTTCTGCTGTGAAAAAGTTCTCCAGAAAGTAAAGTTTATTTGCTAAAGTCGAGTAAACAAAGGCTGGAAAATAGTTGCCTGACGGCTGACATGGCGCGGATTAAAAATTGTATGGAAATGAAATCATCCCTGGTTATGTATAGAGCGACGTGAAAGTTTGCCGTCTCTTATTATTAAAAAATGAAAACAATCTTAAAAATTTAATCACAGAATCATATATGAACGAAAATACTATTATGTCTAAAATAAGGCTACTCTATTGTGAGTGCGGTTTTCCTGAATTATTGTGATTTTTGAAATAATTTTGTATTCATATCTTTACATAGATAAAATTGCTGACACTGTATTGTTATTTTTGTTCCTGAAATCATTTCAAAGAAAGTAAAAAAATATTTTTTTAAAAATAAGTGAATTATTTCGTTTACAAAATGAACAAAAATCGTGTAGTGTTTTTATGTATTCGGCGGTATTCTGAAAATAACAAGATTGAAATCTGGTGGTTATCTCACCATGCACAAAAAGAGCAACATCTGTCAATTTTCAACAATTCTATCATTGTGACGAAAATATTGGCTTAAATTTAATATTTGAACTCTTTGGATGAGGCAATTAGTAGATTTGTGAAAACAAACCGATTTCTACCAACTTTTAAAATAATACAAGTACCTACAAGTAAGTACTTTGTCCACCGTTCATCAAAAACTTATCTAAATATAATAATTTCATTGTATGTCTGTCCGTGATTTGCTGAAATGAAGTTGGAATTACAACTTGAGATAGAGTGTGACACGCAATCAGCACACAACATGCAATGACTCGGGCAACGCCTAATGGTCGCTCCACAAATTACAGTGATTTTTCATGGAAGTACGGCTAGTATTGCATACAAAACTTCAGATTGCAATAACTAGTGTGCGTGATGATGCAAATTTCAGTTCGATATCAAGTGAATACTTTCTAATCAGGTAGATTTGCGACTATTTTCCAAAGGTCTCAGCTATAATTTTAAAAGTCTTAACTGTTTATAAACTCTTAAAAGACTTCGGGAGAAAGTCTTTTTTCTTAAAAGACTAAAAAATACCTTCGGGAACGGTGGTGTAACACAGTGTTACATCGACATAGTTTTTAATATGTGGTAAAAAACATATATTTTCAATACAGATAAGACTTTCTAAAGGTCCCTTTATATAATTATGTAAGGTAAACATACATTTTTGCATTATTTTAGTAAATTATCATAAAATCATTGCATATCGAATTTGCGCGCGCTCACGCCGACGTATCGTGATCAATTAAATTCAACGACGCGGCGACTGCAGTCCGTTTTATCTAACACGTGTTAGGCGACCCTACCGTGCTCTTTCGATACTGTTTTCTCTTTCACCGAAACCCAAGCAACCGCTATCTCTGTCCAACATAAATGTGTAGTATTGTCGTGCTCTTTCTTGCTCGATTTAACTGCAACGTGCAATATTCTGCTCTCTTTTACACACTTGCCGAAAATACGAGAGTAATGAATAAATATTTTTTAATTAAAAAATCCGTACATTCGTAACAGTTTAACTTAGTCGTTTTGGTGTGAAAATGTCTATTCGATGATAAAAAAAATGTGACGTTTTAGTTTTCGTAAATAAGGTAGATATTTAATATTTTCTATGACATGTAGACCTACGTTACACCACCGACACATAGGAGTTGTAATAACGTGGGCACAAATAAATATGTACGTCCCTTCCATTTTTTGGTGTTGGGGTAATAATCAATAAAATAACAATCTTGTTATTTTCAGAATACGGCCAATAATCTATCACTAATGAATTTGTTATGTGACACGCAAGAGCGTGACAATGTTGCCGCATTAATCGTATTGAGGTGATGAACCGAATACACTAGTCAGCGCAGTCGACCGACAGTGTTATAAATCAATCGGGTTTATATATGGAAATTATGATCCAGAAAATGAACCACATTGATGCCTGATATTAATTTGATTAGATTGGTCGGAGCAGCCAGTCATTTTCATTTACTTAGAAACAAAACAATAAAAAGATTATTGACACACAAAAATATATCAAAATAAAGCAAACATTTTTTTTTCTCATTTATCAAGAATAGGAACTAAATGTTGAACATCAGACTTAAATTCTTAATCAAACATATAGACGGTCCCTGCATATACTGTCGAATCTAAAAATTTTGATTTTGATTTTTTCTATCTAAAACCATTCAATTTTAGAAACTAAGTTATAGAAACTCAAATTACCGAGACGGCTCCTCAGTCTATAACCAATATAAGACGCAAAAAAATGCTCTTTTTTATGGTAGATGTGATTATCAAGTATTTATAATGTTTTCAAGATAGGGACCTCGAATTGCAATTCAACATATGTACATTAGGCCTTAATCCATGTCATTATTATATAGAAATTTCCTAAAAAATAATAAAAAATTTAGACAACTTTACATTTATTTATAATTAACTGTAACCCGTCAAAAATGACGGTACTTATACATGCCGGTTCCTAAAAAATAAATATTTATTTATAGCCGACACCCATGAAATACTAATAACGAATTTAATCAAAATATTTGAACTTTTTTTTTATATTTCCCCTGCCGGCGATTGGGTAGAACATGAAATTGTTCGCATCTTTGCTAAGTCCTAAATATACTGTATTTTCTCGGGTAGTGCAGACTCAGCGATGGCAACATCGCTACCGTTTCCGCCTTCGGGTTTGCTGGCCCGAGGTTCAAGCCCCATCTCAGACCGTTTAATTTGTTTTTTTAGCCTTGAATTCAATCTAAATCACGACGTAACGGGGACAGATGGATAGATGGACAGACGAAATTATTATGTTTGAAGACTTCTTAATTAATAGGAATATTACGGAATACCTGCTGACGCAGACACGTCTAATCGACCAATGACGTCTCGACTCGAACCGCGCTTTATTTTACTTCACGCCTGTGTGCGAGTGAAACAGAGCGCGGCCGGACCGGCACACAGCGTGCCTGCACATTTGGAAATTCTGGGACGCACGGGTTACTATTCTCTTTTAAAAATATTTTCTGTATTAATTCCGATAATCGCGGGACCGAAAAAAGTCCGGGATCCCAGGATAGAATCCTTGTGCATATCTCGTTTGTTATAACGTTCTGATTTTTCTTCGTGAGATGTAGCTGTAACGTATTGAAAGTACATCATGAAAATTTAAATGGAAACTTTTGCATTCTTAAAATTCAGTAAAACAGCCTTCATTCCAATGGATTTTAATCCACACATCTTCCTGTCGACTCTATAGTTCCGTGCTCAGCGCGGAGTGCGGCGTAGAGGCGTAAGGAGTGCAGACAGGCGACTTATGATTAAACTTGGGAGTTTTGACACTTGGAAATATTAAAGCCAGACCTTACGGGGCAGAAAAGTTGGAGGGGGTGCCACGTCTTCCTGAGGGATGACGTCTCTATTGTGATTTCATGGACTGTGAGAAATACTTCTTTCTCATTCGGAATGGCTGTACAGCGCCCGATAGGAACACGTACATCTTAAAAATAAACTTCAACAATAATATGTAGCATTGAAATGAAAAACAAAACAGGTTACCGATTTTCTTAAAAGCTTGTAGAGCTGACCGGGATCACAGATTTACACCCTTAATGCGAATAATCTACGCTAAATCAGCCTCAATATTTCATGAAAATTAAATATTCACTAAACACATACACGCCTTAGGGTGGTGTGGCGAAATCAAGGCAGAAAAACGGAGCTCTATAAAACAACGCTTGTAAAAAATTCAGGGTGTATTTTAACATAATTTTTGCAGGCAAAATTACCTTCGACCATAAAAGATTGCAAATTAATTTATTGTTTCTGGAAATACGTAAGTTTCTTCTTCTAGAACAACACTGCCGCAAGAAAAGAAAAATATATTTTGCGGACTCTCACAATTGAAATATTTGGTGATATTGCACATCATCGCGTATATGATTTTAAATGTATAAAACCTAAATGCCACTATGTCATTTAAATAGTGTGATATCAAACATGCAACCAAATTACTGTGGTTCATACAATTATACTTTTGCAAGTGTGTTATAGCTATTTTTGTTTCATATTTTTTTACCACTTTTATTGGTCAATTTATGGACTTAGTCTATTCATATTTTGTACATCAAGTATAGCATTTCATGTATATTTGGATACCTTCCCCCTGAAACCGCCCGTTTACTCATAAATGCATTTTTCGACTACTTTAATAGCATTTATGCTGGACTTCCAAACTTTCAGCTGGAGAGACTGCAATCTATTCTTAATGCGGCAGCGAGAATAGTATATGGAGCATCAAAATTCTCAAATATAACATCCCTGCACATATAACAACCCATTACTTCAGCAACAAGAAGGGTTGTAGAAATGACCATCCACTACCAGAAGATCAAGTTTAATGAACGGCAGGCCCAAAGACGTGGAACTCTCTTCCCTCCGTAATACGGAACAGTGCATCAGAAACAATGTTTAAAAAAATATTTAAAACGCACTCTTTTGCAAAATACTTTCCATTAAATTAAATACTAGTATAGGACTTGTATAAAGTGCTTTTGAGGTAATTTTTTTATGAATATGGTGGTATAGAAATTATTCATTTTTATTATTATTTATAACTTATAACTTTCACTTACTGGATATAAAATGTATTCCCTTTGTTATTTATCCCTGCTTCACGGAGACAGTGAAGAGGTTTTGTGTTGACGCCTCCACGTTCTGCTCGTACTCACACGAGCTTTAGCGGGACGTTGAGCGCGGTCACTTCAGCATTAAAAAAATTCCAAACATGGGTGACGAATGTGTTGGGCCAATATGTGAGCTATTGCTCGTAGAATGGCCCTCGGTATGTAATGGGTCCCTCTTCTCTGGTTCATACACTTAACATTTTGATGAAAGCAGCAGAGAAAATCAGCAAGCATAGATGCTTCCGAATTATACTGGAAAAGGACGTTCTCAAAGATATCCCGTGGTCATCATAACATACCAACGCCCCAATCCTGCATCGAATCACAGATCTACGATGGTAAATAAAATATTGTTCCAATTTTTTGGTCGCGTTAATACAGTAGCCAATAAAAGGATATTGTCCCGGAGGCAACATAAGTACCACGATGGCCTGGAAGAGTGCCACAATACTTGATCATTGGTCTTGATGAGGAATCTTGCAATGGGCCTTTCGTTGTTGAATCGAATTTTTGAGGACTTTCGTCGATGCTCAATTTTTTGTGAACTTTTTATCGTTGGACCAAATATCCTTGAATCTTTTGTCATTTGATATATTTTTTGTGGGCCTCTTGTCATTGGACCAAATACCCGTGGACCTTTTAATATTGGACCCAATATCAGTGGACTTTTTGTCGTTGGACCAAATGTCCGTGGATTTGTTATCGTTAGACCAAATGCCCGAGGATTTTTTTTGTTCTCAAAAAAATATAAAAATTGAAGAAAAAAGTTACGGACGTGTCAGGTTGTAACAGACAGGCATACAGACAACGAAATTATTCTTATTGGGATATATTTTTTTAAAACTATGTTTTTAAGCACTGTAAAATGTTAAATTGAATTTTCTAAACTTGTATTCAGCTGCGAGGCTTCAGTAAGAAAGCAAACATTTAATTTTCTCTTAATTTTATCCTAAGATAATGTACACAAGACACTTCTCATTTAACTTTTCCAACCTCAAACTTACTGAAATTAAACAGAAAATGCATTTATATTATGACGGAAAATATTATGCACCACACAGTTTATTATTTGAATTAAGAGCGATCAACCTTATTTTCACGTAACAGCATTATGAATTGGTGTTTGATTTATCAAATTTATGAAAAATTTCAAAAAATGTATTATATATATACATATAATTTATTAATATAAATATGATTTATTAAATATAAATATACATATAGTGGCAAATGTGGAGTCAAGGATACCTTTTTTACCTACCTAAATTTACATTTATAAAAATTAAGTCTAGGTCTTTTAGGTAAGTCCAATAAATATAACGTAATCATAATATATGTATATATATATATATATATATATATATGTAACAAAATACATATATGTATATACATGGGCTCGCGAAAACATCTAAATAAATATTCAATTTACAAGTAAGTTAATTTATTCAATAAATAATACATGAATTACAAACTAAAATTTAATTAACGTACACATTTATTTATGAAGTGTAAAATAATTTTTATATAAAGAGAACTTTTGTTAAAGTTCTAGGAGTATCCTAATCGGCAAACCCATTCATGAACATGGAATAGAACAATATCCAAATTGATTTTGTTCATCATAACTCAAATACACAAGGAGGCAGGCAGAGTAGCCCAGAAAACTTTGCACATATGAACAGTCTTGATTCCTATAACAAAAAAAATATTTTTACTACGGTGTTTTTAACTTTTGGAATGGAAATTATTTAAATGGTGGATTACTGTTTATCTAATATTAAAAAAAAATCTAGAAGACTTCGAATCAAGTATTACGGACGGAGTTTTACTACTCATGTGTAATGTTCTGAAAATCTATCATTCATCATTTATGTATTATAAACACTATTTACTTTAGTAGAATATCTAAAAAAACGTTACAATCAGGCGCGTGCAGTGGAATATATTCCAATATTTCAGAAAAAAAAATAGAAATTAAATATTTATGCTACAGATTTTTATGGTATATCAAAGTATGAATACAATGACAACAATTGTGATAGAAATATTACGAAATATATGTTGTATTTCGATTTTTTTTCAAATAATTGGTTACGTAAAAGTCATGCTGCGATGTTCCCACTGCACGCCCCTGGTTACAATCTATTATTATGCATAATAAAATAAACGATACGATAAAGACAGTATATGTGTAGTACGTACTCGTACATATATTATGAATACTGTTTTTTTTTTAATTTTTAATAATAATAAATATACACTTTCTTTGTCGAGGTAATTTTCTATCCTGAAGTTTTCATCGGCAAATTTTCTGCACCCTGATATTAAATAAAGGCTGTATTGCTGTTTCAAATGCAATATCCGGAGTCGATTATGAGAGGGCTGGCGTTCTTTCCGGAGTGGGGGCGGGAGAGCCTCCTGAGAAATACTTCCGATTCTTCATATTGGAAAGTCAAAATTAAAATATTTTTCGGTTGCAAATAGAAAAATCTATTTCAGCTTTTCAGTATGCACCGGATATCATTTGGAGAGTTTATTAAGTTTTCAATTGAATTGTTGAATGTTAAACGCCCTCTTGCGGATTTCTTGCTTACAGAGATATTTTTTTAATATATAGTGTATCCAGAATAATAGAAAACTGTACTATACCAAAATATTGTTAAATAAAACAAGAAATTAAGCGCTTTTTACAGAATAAAAAAAGTTTTAATGAATTGTATTTAAATTTTAATTAAAATAAATAAAAACACTTTTCTTTGTATTTAAACACGATTTATTATTGTGCCAACAGGTTTCGCTTAAACTTAAGCTTTATCAAGGCAACTTAATACCTAAAAGTTGCCCTGATGAAACTTAATAATTAATCGTGGTTTAATACAAAGAAAGGTGTTTTTATTTATTTTAACATGTCAAACCACAAAGTTATTGCTTTCTACCAAAGTATAAATTTTAATTAATAATATAATATTATTTGATAGCCATCAAAGGTAAAATGTTTTATGGATATAAAATAAGTATATCGTAAAATATAAAATTTATTTTCATTGCAACTTTGGTATTTGGTAAAGCTTTGATAATGAGTAATAGCGCCTACACTTCGCGTTGATAATTTCTGGTTTATTTTGACGTAAATTCATTTTTTCTTTGCCGACTTGCAGCACAAATACTAAAGAAAATATATTATCATCCAAAGGTAGTGAAGACATTACAATTTTCTTGAAGTGTGAATTAATATACTTAAAATTTTACATCATATTTGTTAAACTTAATAAATAAATCTTAAAAATATAATTAAAAATAAAACAAATATAAATATTATTTTAAATAGGGAGTATATGAGTAGTTTTTTGGTTTTGGGGTGATGTTTTCATTGCGTTTAGCTATGCTTAGCAGCAAATAGCAAGAACTAGCCGTAAACTGTTATAATTTCAGCCTTATTCCGGCGAGATAAAGAGAGACAGACTTTCGAAATTAGGATAGTTGATTACGTGACATGTATTCCTTGCACGCATCATTAGAAAAAAAAAAATGCGCGTATATACAGGCGGCTCGTAGCTAGTAGCAAAAACTTCGGACGAAAAACGAAGAGTATAATATTTTTCAATTTTCTGGTTAGGTTTTAATTATTTTATTTCACTTGTATCAAAGTACAGTTATTTTTTATGTGAAAGTCCAACGCTTAACAGAAAATATGTCAGAAATATTGGAAAAAATTGCAAACTTTGATGTCGCTTGTCTCCGTAAAAGTCGACATTTCACCCAAAGTGAAAATAATATTTTCTATTGAAAATTTTATGAAGCCTCCCTCGAATTTGAATACAGGTAATTTATTTGAAATTAAAGCGTTTGATTAAACCATAAATAAAGCGTCGATCTCTTTTACAATCCGGTATTTAAATGATACAACACTCGTGATAAATATTCCATTGTAAATTGCATCACATAATTTTGCATCCTAAATCATCCTGATGCAATCCGGCGCATCTTGCTGACGTCCGCCGAACAAAGACGCTGCGAATAAAGACTGCAATTACGTCTTAATCTTCCGCGATATTAAAACGCGGATCTGTTATTCCGGTAGCCGAGGGGTAAATGTGATTGTCGATGATAATTCCGCGGGGCAATAAATATTAGCCGGGTGGCACTATTTTAATGAAACGTTCTTTATGGACACCATCGCAAATACTCAGCGTCGCGCGGCGGGCTGGAAATTAGATCTGCTGAAATGTAGAGCTGTTCTAGAATGTTCGATACAGACAGACGCCCGCCATTCATATTGATCAGCGACCTGCGTGGAACTCCGCGGTCTGCGATACCCTCCAGTTGACCAGAAATATTAAAAAAAATATATATATATATATATCGAAAACTACGTAAACAAGGAAAAAATATTTAACTGTAACTGGTTGCGGATATTTTATACGAACCGTGTGTTTTTCCGAGAAACGATTCTCGACGTTTCGTTGAATGCTTATTCAACGTCATCAAGAGGACGATCTTTATCCGCGGAGGTAGAGGGCGGACTGATTACTGCTTTCGAGGGCGTAAATTATATGCACTTTGTTGTGAAATGTTCACATCTTCAATAATTGTAAATAAATATATATTTTTTAGTTTAAAATAGGTTACTTACTTCCTAGAAAAACTAATTTCGGATTTATTTTTTGCATCGTAACATTTCACTTTTTTTTGCGCACATTCTTTTGAATGCGGTCTAGCTATAGAACACATGTATTGTAAAAAAATCTCATTCCGTTTTCACAAATGAATGTGAAACCGAAATTGTATCGTGCTTTTTTAAAGTTTTAAGCATTAAATAAAATGAAATCATTGAATTGTTCTTTTTTAATGTATTTTAATAAAATACTCAAAGATGTTTATTTTAATATTTCAATTTATTGTGTAGCATTCACACGAATGCAAGAGACTTTCACAAAGTGAACGAACCCTACTTGGCATTAGATTGAAAAAGTTGGGTGCGGTTAGAATTGTATCAAAACAGAATGGTAAAAGTGTATATTTTATGTAAACTATGAAATATCATAAATGTGAATTAGAATTTTCGATGAATTTTATTTCTTAATAATATAAAGTTGATACACACACAAAGCGGTTCAAAGCAAACGTACCCACACATCTCGGGATCCGCAGTTATCCAATATTTGAGAATTCTATGCATAATTCACAAAATATCATACACGTGTGCAGCTCAGAACGAACGATTAAATATTAAGTATATATTTGCTAACATGCAACAACTTACTCACTTCAAACAAACTAAATTGCACGGCTTCGAATATTGGAAATAGCGAAGGGATCCTCGTTTATGAGCCCGCACCAAACCAAAACCAAATGAACGTATGTGAACATGGCCATATTTATTAGTAGGATGATGAAAACACAATGAAAACAAAGATAATTAATTAGCTATTTATTAATTAAAAGATTTGGTAACACCCACTTTAGACCCCGCACCCTCTCACTCTCTCTCCCTCGTAGATTCCTGATCGTCCTGTAAGCTAGTTAATGCATACTTGTCCTTGACAAGATTAACACGCATGTGATTATTATTAATATTATTATTAACTATTGGTGAAAAGTTAACAATACTATGGTTATGGTGTAAAGCGTTGTGAATATAGTAGTGTAGTGTTAGTCCTGACAAAGAGACGGATACGTCTCGAAACCTGTAGACCTAAGATCTGGTAGTGGTTTATACAAATTTAACTAATACTCTGTTATAATGTCTAACCATAAAGTTAATGCTTTAAATATTAAAAAAAATTAATAAGATTAAAATTATTAAATGGACAAAGTCACTGAACACGAATTAAACTTAAAAATATATTCTTTAAATCAAATATATATTCTTTAAATCAAACTATTTCGTAAGCTATTTCGTTTATAAACACATTATTATCACTGTGAATACTTTATTTAACACTCTTTAGAATTACATCCAATTCTTGCTTGTAAAAGTCGCATTTATTTATTTCGCTCGATATCTGTCGCTTCGCAATCCCACGACTGGGCACACCGCCGTCGTCTCGCGACTCACTTCATGCAGATCGAAATGTCAAAACGAAACTTTCTATTATGCGAAGCGATGCTGTTTTATAGAAGGTTCTCATCGCCTCTACGTTCTAACTCCAGACGTCTCCCGAAGATTTTAGATAACAAGTGGTAGAGGTTGCTAGAGACTTCCATATTATCGTCATCATTGACATTTTACGAGGAAATCTGTATGTAATATCTTTTACCATTTCGTAACATTATATAAAAAAATTGACAAGTATTTTATTAACTTATTTTAATGGTGAAGTAAGAAACAGATAGATAATTTATATTTAATTTTAAATAATGAATTTTATCGGAACTATGCATATATTTATATATAGTAGAAGACGAGGAGAGCACTAATTAATATGGTTTCTTCTTTTTTTTCAATTTTTAAATTTATCATACATTTTTTGTGTGATAAATTTGCAACTAGTCTATCAATTAATTATTAATTGCGTCATCAATATATTTTTTAAATAATTGAGAGACAAAGTAAAATAACGTTCGTTTTGAATATTTTATGTTTCCAAGTATTAAGATTACATTAAAAGTTTACGAATGCCTTCTAATGGTGAAAAGTTTTCAGACTGCATCTATTCAGATAAAAACAAGCGGACAATGTTTATTTAATAAGGGGAAGAAAGCATTTTCGAAATGGATTTAAACTTTTGCATTTAAAGCAACGCAGCTGTCGCGAGCTTCCGCGAGGCTCCACGAGGCACCGGCGGAGCCTCCTATTGATTGGATGGGATTATGAAAATATGCTACGAGAAAATTTTGACAAATTTATTGTCGCAGGATGTATTTAAGCGTACAACCCTTCTCGTTATAAATCATTTTATTAAATAAGGGGAAAGTAATTGTCATTCTAATTGAGTTTTAAAATTGCGATAACATTTTGTAAGTACTGACTAATGCAAGCCATAAAAGATCAACATTATTTCGTAGTCTACTATTTCTTAAACATAATAATATTTATTGGAGAAAAATTTTATACAAAAAAATATATGTCTTCTAGTTAAAAATTTCTGTACGGTAAGTATGGCTTGAAGATGAACAGCTGTAAAACTAAATTGTTAACAGTTTCAAAAAGATCGCTTTCTACACCGAATACAATCATCAACAATGAACCAATAGAAAGACTCGCGTAATGTAAGTACTTGAGTGCATGGATGAGCTAGTTAGAGCTTTAAAAGAGATAGCGTAATGTGAATTTCTTAGAATAAGATATTTAATCTCTGATATAAATGCGTGTAGTACGATGTTATATGTACAATCCAAGAGTTAATCCGTAAAGTCAAGGCCTTTGAGATGTAGCTCTACAGTCGCATACTGACAGTTTCTTGGGTGGATACAGTTGGCTCTTGAAGTCCTCCGGCTTCCGGCTTATGAAAAAAGGTGCTGCGGACCATTAACATAAGAAATCTGAAGTATCACAGACACATTATGAGAGGACCAAAATATAGTCTTAACAAACCATGATCCAGAAGAAAATAAGTGGAAAAGAGATGCCGCATCTCACGGCTGCGAAACTTGAGGGACTGAAACCAACGTAACTCGACTGAGTTGTTCCGTACGGCGGCGACGGTGAATAGTAACGATCACCAATATGATCGCCAACCTTCGATAGGAGATGGCATTGAAAGAAGAAGAGGTTTTATGGGATTTTGGCCGTGGGTATATGAGTATTCTGAAACCCAATGTAGGCTTCGTCATTCCAGCTGATGTATTGAACCTACAATGAAACCTGCAATGAGATCCGAAACATTTGCCTGAACGGTCAATATATTTGCCAAAATAGTCCAGAAAGCCGAAGATTCTGAAAGACCACGAAAACCTCAGTTTATTTTTTAATTGAGAAGATATGTATTGCAAGGTTAGTAAATATTTTACGTTATTTAATATTTGTTATGAAATTAATTATAATAATAATATTTAGTAACGAATGATTTTGTTCATTAATAATGATAATAATAATCATTAATAATAATAAATTTCATACATCCTCACAAAGATTCAACATGAAAATCTCCGTAGATAAGACTAAGAGCATGGTGACATTGAAACAGCCAGTGCGATGCAGGCTTGCAATTGACGTAAGAGAGCAAGCAAACAAAGCCGCAACTGTTGCTGGATGCTTCAGAAATGCTGTCTGGAGAAACGAAAACATGCTCAAAGAGAGCAAAGTGAAGATATATAAGACCTGTGTCCGCCTAATCATGACGTACGGTATTGGACAAGGGCTGACACTACCAGAAATAAAAATCTCCTAAGAACAACTGGGATGAAGACTCTCCGACGCACTGCGGGACTGACAATCCGAGACCGAGTGATCAATTCCGAAATACGAAGGACTTGCAACGTCGAGGATATTGTTCGATGGAGAAGATCTAGAAGACGTTACTGGAGTGATCATGTAGAGAGAGCTTGTTCTGAGAGAGAAGTGAGCAAAACAGCGAACAAGCTGCCGTCTGGTACCAGACTCGTAGGAAAGCCGCATAAAAGATGGCGAGATAGCTGGACATCTGTATCCCAGGATCAGGCTCCGAGCAATGACAGGACGTCCTAGACGAATCAGAAGAAGAAGAATAATGATCATGTTTGTAATCAGTGCAAAAATCGGTAAAAATACATATTAAGAAAAAGATATTGATGGCCTTAAATCCCATTGAAATCTTGAAAATCGGCATAATTTCAATTTTACGAATAGATTTGAAATAAAAAAGGGCAAAAACCTCCGAGACTGGAGTCGCAACACGGAGTTCCGAAGAATACGCGAAGTTAAGGACGTTTTAAGATGGCGATGATAGAGAAGCGTGTTCTGGAGAGATCATGTGAGCATACAGATTCCTGAGATCAATCAACCCAAGGAAGATAACCTCCAGGACGACCAACCAATGGGGGACAGCTGGCAGCCCAACTCCCAAGAGGAGAATGTATGTAGTAGCCACAACAGGTCAAATATGTATAAATTTTAAAATATATCAAATTGCTCGGAATTAAAGGTTTAAATGTTTATTGAATGTGTAGCATGGCGAAGTGCGCCTCTTTGTTTCTTTCGATTGAATCGGAAAACAGTAGGTATTAGTACAGTCGGTGTGTGCGGTGAATCCTCCAATACAATTCCTTCCTCCGGCCATGCCAACTTTATGTTAGTCTGATGAAAATTGAATGGGAATCTTAAATTCATTTGAGTGTATTCGGCTGGCTACGTTCACTCTGCGTGGTACTGATTTTAACTGAGTACGAAAAGCCCACGCTATATTCACTTATGTTTAATCATATGAATGTGATACTCTAAAGACTGCACTTTATTTAAAACTGACTACAGTTTTAATTTATCTCATGATAAATATTTAAGTAACTCTAGCACGTATTTAAATAAGTGAAAGGAAAGTAAATTAATCTTAAAAAGTGATATTGGAAAGATACTAAGTTTTAGGAACGTTATTCTTTTAAGATTCTTTGAAATTTTCTTTCCCATAATGCGTCAAAGTGACAACCTAGTAAATGGGATTGTCCTGGGCATAACTTTTAGTTCAACGGTGGATGGGATTCGTTGCATCTAACCAGAGAGTCCACTGTAAGGGCAACGCCTAAACAAATATAAATAAGAAAAAGAAGAAGGTATGATTTCTGTTTTCTAAGTGGTTAATAAAAGTAATGAAATGTTAAATCTATGGTATTCTTAAATACATGAAATGGTAACGAGAGCCATTAAGAATCTCGGCCCTCCGCCTCTGTCGAGATGAAACAATGAAGGCACTTTATATGCAAGAGATTTTACGTCAATTAACTTTATCGATATGCTTTCGTTGAATTACGTGCCCCCGTAAAATTATCGAAAAATAAAATGCTTTCCGATGTTCCAATTATCTGAAAGTTGCCGCAAAAAATACCCGAGGATAAAACAATCGCGGTGCATCCATAGTGCATCCGCGGTGCAGCCGGTGCTTCCACTTTTGTCCGCCCTGTACTAATTTACAGAATGTTGAGAATGTCAAGCTGCGCACTGCACAGGGCGCCCTGAAAGGGAAGGCTCTTTTGCGATTAATATTCGGAATTCAAACTGCCATGACGCGATGTAATATTGACTAGGAAAATTGTTAAAATGTTTATATGGTTAAAATAAATTACATTTAATGTTTATATAAAATCATCATCATTAAATTTTTTTTAGATTAGATCGGGCACTCGTAATCTCAAAAATAATCCCAATTATAATAATTTCACTGTCTGTAAATCCGTCTGCCTGTCTGTCCCCGTAACTTCGTGTAACGGCCGTAATTTTGTATAAATTCACGACTAAAAACCGAAATTAAACGGCAGGAGATGGGGGACCGAACCAGCAAACCCGAAAGCCGCAACTTGCTTCGTTGCTACCGCCGAGCCTGCATTACCCGCCAAAAATATTGTCGATATAGAACTTAGCAAAGACGCTAAGTCCTATATCTACTGTATAGAGAATAACAATTAACTGGAGCACATTACCCCTTAAACAAACGAGTCAATATATGTCATAGTCAAGTGGAAGTTTTTCAACAATTATAAAATAGATTTTATAACGGAGTATTAATCATTCGATTGCCGATAAACTTAATTAAAAACCATTAAATAAAATCACAACTAGATATTATTTTCCTTAAAACATTATGACAGCGGTGTCAGAGTCTTTTTTTTTTACTTGCTTGCCTTTTAAAAAATATCTTACAATGACATGTACCATTAAGCGACAAAACTCTATATAGCTAAGTGAAAAATTATTTAAATAAAATGGATTGAGATAAAGAATTAAATATTTTTGCATAATTTTTTTTCTGTTTCCATCCAAGATAATACCATTTTTTTAGTGTGTCTTCCTTTTTTTCAACGCGCGAACTATACGAAATTATAGGTATTTACATGTCCACGAACTAGATAAAATATAAATGATCAAATTCCCTTCCATTATTTAAATAATCTATATTATTAATTATTATTATATAATATATATTATTTATTAATTATTTATAATTTTTTCTCTTATGTGAACATAAATGGTCCTCAAAACCGGTTGTGTGAGAGGTTGGATACAACTTGAGACAGTTTCTTTTTGCATCTACGCTGCATTGAAATGCGTAGGAATGTCCTGCGAGGCCCAAAGGATTCCATTGTAAAGCGATATGACGGAGCCCTAATAGCTCCCTTTGTTCCTACAAATATGCAAAGGAAATAAAAATTATCAATCCTCATTTAAAAAAGTTTAAAGGAAATCACCTGCTGTTTAAATTGTCTAAAGGATTTCTTGAAAACGTAAGCGAGGATATGTTGACAAAATATTTTGAAAGGACTTCGACAAATCAATAGTGAACAGGTGTTACGCATCACTTGATCAAGTTTAAAATCATAAAAGTAATGATTGTGATGACGTGATTTGAAATTTTATTACACATCATTACTTATCCTCCAAAATCAATTATATATGTTACATGAAGATTTCATAACATTCGATGATTCTTCTCTCATATTATTTGACCCACGAGACGAAATGCCACATTTTTTAAAATTGTGTAGCAGAAAATATTACAAGCGTTTCTGGAAGGTGACGTGGTACTCAAATCTAATCACTAAAATAGCAAAAGAGTGCATACAAATAACTTTAAAAAAATATTTTTTGGTTCATATTTGGGCACTTATCAATTTAACACTGACGTATTTTACAGCTGTTTTAAAAGTGATCGAAGCGTTTTTAACGGAAGAAAAAATGGAAAGGATAAGTGCGTATATTTGCTGCATTTGCTGTATTTTTTAAAAATATGTGAATTAATATATCACATAAGAATTTCACCAATATTAAAAAATTTAACTGTGTAGCTAAAGTCATGTTTAATTACTTATACACTTTATGTAAAATAATATATCGTAATCATGAATCTTTTATTGTTTTAATATTTATCCAATTCATTATTATCAAAGTATTTTTAATTAAGTAATTAATTAAACATCTATCACGAAATATTTCTATCAAATTATTCATGTGAAAATTTCTTGCTGATAGACCAATTTCAATATATTATGTACCCAATTAGATATCAAATTGTGTATATCTTTAATATTCTGTGATTAAATATCAGATATTCGTCTTCAATACACAAAAACAATGAAACCCTTAAATCCAATACACTATTATAATATGACGGTGATACCTTTTCAAATATAAGGTCAATGTACCAATTATTATCATACCTACCCACATCTGTAGATTAAGGTCTAGACGGAGATTTAATGTATGATCCTGTTTATAGATGTATTATGTAATGTTAGAAAAATTTTATTCCTTCATAAATTGTGACATATTTCATATCATCCATTATTTAATTTTATTATTATTTTTTATTATTTTATTAATTTTATAATTTAACATTAAGTGTCATTTAATTAAACTATTTTATTTTGCTCAATTAACATTACAAATATCTTATTCAATTAAAATTTCAAATATCTTTTTTTACCACGTATGTAAATATTTCGCGGCCTCGTAGCGCAGTGGGTATGACACTGGCTTCCCACACCGAGGGTTCCGGGTTCGATTCCCGGTGAGTTCACAATTAATCTATGTGATTTACACAAGCCTGGGTGTTTTGAGATGTATTTCGCTTCTGTAATTGGGCCTCCTGGCCTGTTGAAGCGTAAAAAAAATGTAGGTTGAATTTCTTGATCTTCTACATTCCCTCTTATTTTTTTTCCATCTTTATAGTAATTTTTTTTCTTCTTTGTAGTGACATTTTTTCTTCATTTTTTTTATATAAATGAATAAATATTTATTCCTTAGGAACCTACGGCTAACCTACCTTACGGCTAGTAATATATATTTTTGTAGCATCAACTTCTACGCGCCTACTCCTCGTCCCGGGTATTCAGCCAGGTCGTCATAGAAACATCGGTCAAAATAAACCAATCACTAGGATTTTCAGTTTTTATAACCAGTTACGTCATCGGGACGCAGACGGAGTAGATGTGTTTAGCAGTTCTTCAAACAACTTTTAAAAAAGTCTACACCAATAATGAACACACCTCCCATTAGCCACTCCTAGTGTTTTCCGAAACTTCCGGCTTCTACATATTGACTGGAACTGTTGTATGACATTACTTTCAACGTTTGACATTCTTTTATTGTCTATTTTGATTATTTTTTTATAGTTATTTCCATTTTTAAAATTATTTAATTTTACAAATGTGCATTTCTATTTAAAATTGTGTGCTTCAGACTCTCTTAATTGGAGATAAAACATAATCATTTTTCGTTTGCGTTGAATACGTGTATTATCGAAGTCTCTCTGTCTCTTTAATTTAAACTAAATTAAAATCTAATAAATCTAACAAAAAAGCACCGGCCCCATGGGTACGACCATATAGGTTAAGATATTCATATATTTTTTGCCAACGGTACCCATGTTCTACCGTTGATTTTTATTGTATACCTACCTACATACGACTTATATTTTTTTACTAACTGTAACCTGTCGAAAATGACGATACTTTTACATGTCGGTTCCTAAGGAATAAATACCTATTTATTTATTTTACTACTAAAATCGAAAAAAAATACTATAAAGAAGTTACGGACGTTACACGAAGTTACAGACAGACAGACGGATGGACGGACGGACAGCCAACGAAATTATTATAATTGTGATAATTTCATATTTACGTTCAATAAAGATAAATTCTGGATTATAAATTTTGAAACTAAATTCAAAACTAATTAAAAAAACAATATTTTTTCTTTGGTTTGTTTAATATATCCCAATCTCTTACCCAGACGTTTAAGTCCAGTGATTAATAACGGAGTCCAGCACTATTAATTGTTTTAAGAGCCGCATGTTTGTCCTTACCGGAAGAATAAATCTATCAAGATAAGTTCAAAAAGGGTTAGAAAAACCTATACGAGCTCATGTACCCTCTATTCTGAAGTCATAGTGAAACGATGAAAAAATTGTAAATACATATAATACCTAAACCTTAGACTAAATTGTTAAAGCTGATTTTTATAAAGTATATTTTGAATATGTAAATTTGCTCGCAAAATATAAAAAGCACTTAGATATTTTTTGAAACTTGTATATAAACGAAATTTAAAAAAACTGCTTACTGTTAGTCTCAAAGTATCAAGAAGTATGTGACTAGAATGGAAGATGTTTTTGAAAATATCTATGATTACATCAACAGAATATCAAAATATTTGTTAATAAAAAATACCAACAAGTAATCGATCAACCAGGCTCCAGATGGTTTTTGATCCTTGCATTTAAATCAGGCATTAAAAATACCATCCCTCGTTTTATTATTCAGGCGTGGCCGTGGCAAAGGGTTATGATTTGGGGGTCGAAAACCTTTGGGAATTGTTTTTTGTAATTTCAAATTTTGTAATGTCAAAAAATTCTCGAATATTATATTATGACGATCATAAAAATACATTCAATATGTTTTCTATATTAGAGTGTAATTGTTTTTTTAATATTTTACTTTCGAGTTTCGAGAGTGTCAGAATATATCTTCAACAAGTGAAGTATTATATTAAACTAACGATATTCAAATATATTTTTTTACACAGATGAAATGGAAATACAAATAATTAATTGATTAGGTACTGACAAAATGAGTCTGGTCGAAATGGCGTAAAAGTGGTTGTAATGGGAATATTAAGAGAAGTAAAAAATTAAATAAATATATAAATATAACTCAAGTAGGAATAACGTACGAAAATTTTATAAATCAATTAGAAAAAGATACAGGAAAATCAAATCAACAAAAAAATTCTAACCACGGACCTCCACTCTATCTGGGAGTGGCGCGTTATCCAGTTTCATCATAGCAGCCTAGTGCATTGACGTCAATTTTTCGACCTTATATGTAGTCCCTTTATTAATTGATTCACATATTATTCCAATTTTAGCAATCAACTTACATTAATATAGTTTATGTTTTGTATCGTCGATTTTTTGATAAGATAACGTGTTTTTTTGCCAATGTCAGGCAAAATACTAATTTGCAGGTGATATGTCAAACTCTCACCGTCGTGCCAAGCGGAATTGAAGCCTCTGGCGTAGGAATTCGATGATGAGAATTCTCCGGTCCGAACCTATTCATCAGAAGAGCGCAGCATCACCGGTAAGCCGATCATTCAAAATAGTATTCGTTGGCTCTTATGCAATTATTGTCATTGAATATATTTTATGTAAAGAGATTCGTACGTTGTTGGTTATTTAGAAATATATATTTTTAAGTTGAATATTAAGAAATATGATTTTTAATGTATCCACACCTATAAAACTCAATGTCTGTCTGTCTGTTCTCTATACAAATCTACACCTATTGTCCGATTCGATTCATATTCTGCATACTTATGCTTTTGGACCCGACGGGTAACATAGGCGACATTTTCCCCCATTCTTTTACCTCTTCCCCTCCCCCTGATATATTTTTTATGCAAATCTATTCTGTTCGAATCGAACCATTGTTTACCGTCACAAATTTATTTTAAAATTAATCCTTAACCCGTGCAACGCTGGGTACGAACAGCTCGTATATTTTATTCTTCAGTATTATTTTACATATACACAAGAATGTGTCTATAAACAATTATTTAAAATTTTCGAATCCTTCTATAGACCAGTATATATTTTTAACAATATTTTTATATATATTCTGAGAATGCAATTACTGGATTTTGTCCTCAGAGGGAAAAATGATTAATTAAGACAAATTATAGAAATCTCACAGAGACAAAGCTATTTATATGGGAAATATGTTTGGAAGTCTTTATAGGACGTTTTGCATGTTTTTCGTGTGGTTTATGTTTTCCATATAAATAGCTTCATCTCTGTGAGATTTCTATTATTTATCGTATTTAGAAAACACTTTGTTAGAAACCACTATTTTTTCAAATATCATCATGTTTCGTAGTCCATGGTCCCTTCAACATAAAACTTTATTTTTTCTATTTCTCATCTGTATACATTGTATCCTTATAAAGGGCCCCGAAACATACCGATAATTTAATAAATAGTGGTTTTATACAAGGTGTTTTCTATTTATTTATATAGAAAAAATCCACTTTTAAATTATAGATTTAAAATAATTTTGAACAAAAAGCTTTTTAATACAGTTTCAGTAAATATAAACCCCCAATATTTATACAAATACCCCAATACAAGCAAAATATTTTTTTCCCAAAATATGTACTAAACTAGGGATTGGCGATAATTACAAAGCGAGAGTTTTCTAGACTATTGTTCTTTTGAGAATATCTTTGAGATTCGGATAAATTACTTCGAAGGTTAGCGGATTTTCCATAATGACCCTATATTCTTATATTATCCACCGTAAAAATATACCCCTCACATCCCTTTCTTCCCATAGAACCTGTTATCTAGTTAGACACGGCGTGCATATCATCATAATTAGTTTTCTATATCGTTTTATATATTTCGCATGCATAAAAAATCTAGTTTTATGGACCAGTTTGGTCTCTTATCTTCATAGAATGCATTGTTAAAAAATATCCCAAAATAACTCGCGTACCAAAGATTACTTGATTACCGACCACGCATTAACATAGGTGTTATTCCATTTGCTTCGGACGCTTCTGCCTTCGCCGCCACCTGCATTCTCCGTCAGAAATAAAACAATAATTGTCGCTTATCTTTATTTATTCCAAGGGTTAAAATTTACATAAACAAGCTTCGACTCTTTGTCTTTATCTACGGCCGAGTAATTCAAAAATAGTTAACTATTTTCGAACTAGGACTCGACTAATTTGGGTCCGAGGGCAATTATGAATTCATCGCAGCAAGAGTTTCAATTATAATTAAATTGGCTCACATATAGAAAATGGATCAAAACACATTAAAATTAGAGTAAGTCAAATTGGTCTTAAAGAAATAAAACATATTTGAATATGTTAATTTATTTTAAAGAATTTGAAAAGAGTCTTGTTAGCGATTTGCGTATAATATTCAAAATAATTAAGCTGTACCTACTAGAAATTCTCAATGCGCAACTTAAAAAAAATCTTCTTTTTACTAGCTAACTACATTTTTTATCACAATGGCACGGTATAAAAAATGATAAAATCCATATATCAACACAGGAGGAAAAAAAACTACAAAAAATAATCGAAATGTTTAACTCGTCGTTTTTTAACAGTAGGTATCTCTTCTAGGCTGTGCAAAAAATACAAACCCATTTCTTTAACATTTAATCGCTGGTTGATTCATCACTATCATTATTTCACGAACAAAATTATGTTGTCTACTTTATGTTTACAACTTAAAATAATTGTATTTAAAGAATTAAAAAAAATCGTTTTATTTATATCGATATAAAAAGATCCAAGACATGGTTTGACTTGATTTATAGCAGACAGATGTATTAGTTTCAAGTTAGAATAACAAAAACAGATCCAAAATTTAATATCATTTATCAAAAATTTACCTCACTGCATATTTTATGCACACAACGAATACTTTAAAAGCATTTTTTTGTTAATAAGCTGTTTTAGCTATATATAGATCAAGGTTGTTCGGAATATTACTACTCCCAAAATGAACACTACAAAAGCCTAGCACATTTTCTCTAATCAATGTTTTAAATTATACAATGCCTTTCTCAAAGTTTTAAGATATAGGTGAATAATATAAATATTAAGTCAAATATGAAAATAACATATCATAAAAATATGTATAAATTTAAATAAATAAATAAAAAATAATAATAAAAATAAATATATAAAAAATCGAGTAGCTTGTTGGTGAAGTGGTCATAACGCTCGCCTAGTGATCTGGTGGCTAATGATTCGAGCCCCATTCCAAGATATCAGAAAGTTAGGCCTCTTTTTATAGCACAAGTCGTTTAATTTATTTTGAAAATAGTAACAATACTGATGCCACACGTATTCGCATTTCTATACAATCTCAAAATAAAAATAGGTAGTAGGATACTAAATTAAAATATATGTATCTATATATATATATTTATACACACATGTTAATTTGACTTAAGAATTTGTAAAGTAAATATTAACGTTAAAAGTTAAAAAAATAAATATTAACGCCAAATATTTAACATTATATTAACACGAAAATCAAATTGTCGGTCAGACGTGTTATTTATGAATTTGAATATTAGTAATATTTTAAAATTACTGAATAGTTCTATTTGATATTATCATTCAATATTTAAAGTTATATTGAATTGTTATTATTGTTTAGTTTATTTTAATATTTCACATGTCGATACTCTCAAAACTCGAGTAATAAAATATAAAACAAAATTAAATTTAAGTAGACCTCATGTCGTTTTTATATTTCTTATCCATTTTGATGATCACCACGAATAAAATCAGTACAACGTTAACGCCAAATCTATCAACAATATATTTTACGCACCATTCGGATCAAGAATAATGATAATTTTATTATTTATTTTTATTCCTTGTTTTTGAATTTTAATTTGTTCAAATAATATTGTAGTTAAATTATTTTAATATTTCAACTGTGCCACGGTTTAGAAATGGTCTGAACCAGCAAAATATCTGAACTTTTTAAAATATTTAACATTAACTAACTGTTTAGGCGTTTATACAAATACACACAACACACACACTTATACAAGTTTCCTTATTGATTTGAGATGTTCATCCTAGTAGCGATCTATGGCCCCTGGCAGCGGTGCGCAAAAACACACGGCTGTCAAGTCGGCGCGACAGATTTGTGGACACGGGAGAAACGGTGCTATTCGGAGCTATTGTGTGATTTGGATTTACGGAAATCTCTAATCGGAAATCAACAAAAAGGTGACAAACAAGACCAGGAATACGGCGGACGAAGATTTAGTACACAGAGACAGGCGGCCCACCAGTCGACTAAAGGTAAGTCATAGATTTTCTACTTGGATCGAACTAAATTTTAATTCAATAAAGAAAAGATAAAAAAAAAACCACATACAACAGAGCTATCGAAGACGGCGTAAACACTAACAATATTTAATAAAATTAAAATTATTATACATAAAAACAGTTTTCTTTGAATTAAAATTAAAATTTTTGTAAATTTCATAAAAATATTTTTTTATTCTTCTTTTGTTAGATCCTTGGTCTGTGTTGATAGGTTAGTTCTGGTTTTGTGACGAGGACGTCCAGCTCTTTCTCCATCTCTTTTGTGGTCTCTCCGGTGGTCGGCGCCCCCGAGCCTCATGGGATGTCTTGTCTGGTCCATTCTCTTGACATGGTCCCTCCAGAAATGCCTCCTCTGCCTGCTCCATCGTACAATTTGGTACTCTGTCTCTGAGGGTCTTGCCCGCAATGGGTCGTAGGGTGTTCGGTAATTCTGAGAAGGTATTTAGTTCTCACCGTATCCGTTCTTGCTTTAATACCGTAAGTCATGATGGATTTTATGCATGTTTTATATATTCCGACTTTGCTTTCTACTAGCATATGCTTATTGGCCCCATACAGTGGTGTTAGCTGTTGCCCAAGGTACTTAAATGTCATAACCTGTTCTGTGGGTTTATTGTCTACGACCTATTTACATCCACAAGGTTTTTTTTTTTTAAGTAGAGATGCGAACACGGAATACGTGTCACATCAATATTCTTACTATTTTCAAACTAAGCTAAACGCTTGTGCTATAAAAATAGGACTAACTTGCTTGTGTGGGCTGAGATTCGAACCCGCGACCTTTGGATCAAGAGGCGAGTGTCCTAACCACAAGACCAACAAGCTACTTGATATTGTAAGGAACTTTAGTACTTTTGTACTAAAATGATCATGTTATACTTCCTGCATGCAGGATGGAACATGTAAAGCATTTTTTGTAAGTCATATTCGTTTTCGACCAGTATAGGAGCATCTTCAGCGTAACATATTAATGATTTTATGACAAAACCTGTATCCGAGTCCAAGAGCTGTCACCTCCTCTATTATTTCGTCCATAATCATGTTGGACAAAAATGGACTAAGATCACCCTGTCAGATACCTGTCATTAATGGTATTTCCCTGTTAAGTTCGTCATCCACTTTGATTTTTGTTTTCCCAAATGTTGTATTGTTTTTATTAATGAGAGGGATACTCCTAGATTTACCAAAATATCTACAATATTGCTAAATACAGCTCTGTCTAACTCGTTGGTTAAGTTCGTGAAGCAGATTTAGGTGGGTTTATTATAGTCTATAGATCTCCTTCACTTGCCGTATTGCGTCGGTTGTAGATCTGTTCCTCCTAAATCCTCCTTGTTCTTCCCTATTTGTGATGGTTTCTTCGGAGTTTATTTTTAAAATTGCTATAAATAATTTAAGCACCGAACTTAACAGAACGATCCCTCTATAATTTTCAGGGTAGTTTTCTTCTTCTTATTGTACCCATTATCCTTGGGTAGATTTAAAAAAATATTATTTATATATTATTTTAATGCTAATTATTAAATAATACAGCTTGTTTATATTGTTTTATAAATAATTTTATATGATAAACATAGACATATACACATATGTATGCTTCTTAATAATACAGCATTATGTCTTTCTCCTAATATTCAGCCTAAGTTATTAGTACAATAATACATCAGCAGGTATTGGAATGTGACAGTAGAAAATATTATATATATATATATATATATATTTTTTTTTAAATAACTGTTTTAATAGAAACATATTTTGTACTTAAACTAAAGCATTTCTTGTATATATGTAAATTTCAATTCCCACTTAATGGATAATAAGTATATTCCAATTGTTATTTTTCGCTGCACCTTGGAGACAGAGAAGAGGTTTTGCGTGGACGCCTCCCCGTCCCGCTCGCATTCTCACGAGTGTCAGCGGTGAGCGCGTCCACTTCAAACTATTTCGAACATGGGTGGCGAAAGTGCAGGGCCGATATGGGAGTTATTGCTTAAAGAACGGGCCTGGGTGTGTGGTGAGACGCTCGTATCTGTTTTAATGGAAAATTTAATTCATCATGAAATTGCGATATTAAGATGATTTTAAGATGATTAAGATGATTTTGAATATTTTTAAAAGATCGACAAATTAATTTGTTATTCAACCAATCACTTTATTATTCTTTCTTTCTTTCAAACCAATTCTTTAAGTTAATGTCATTGGTCTCAATGGCAATGAAGAAGAAAAATAAAATAATCAACTAAAAAATAAAATGTCTACTTAATACGAGATGAATGTGGAGAAATATTTATTAAAGCATTTACTGTAATAATGTTCCAGGGTCTAGCAGAAAATCACAGGTAAGCTGAGGCACTCCGTAACAATCGCCACGTTAATAAAGGAATCTGAGAAGATAATCTGAGGTGATTTTCTGCTGCGGTAATGATGATAATTACATATACACGTGTGTGAATATAGCAGAAGTAACATTTCTAACAATGGCTAAAATATTGTGTTTCAAGTAATCAAAATATTCACGACGGACCAATTAAAATATATGTGTTAAATAAGTAAGTTTTCATGACTTTCTTATATTTTATTTAAATAACTTATTTGTATTTACAAATAAATAACTGAAACAATTCTGTAGGTATCAACGCCCTCTTTACAAACACTGTAATCTTGTTGAAATATCGAAAAAAATGATAGCACCTTAACTGACGATAGAAAAGACTTTAAAAGCTGAAAATAATTACATTGACAAATATCACTAAATAAGCTTTGTAAATATTACGACGCCAGAGCGTAATGTTTAATTGGTTTTGTTGCTTCGCTCAAAGAAACCTTCCGCTAGACAATTAAAAAATATTTCGACTCCTTTTAACTTCCTTTCTTTTAACTCGTGGCGTCTGCTTGCTTGTTTTCTTGACGAAAAAACTTTGAATCGATTTTTAATCCTTTTCCCGTGATACAATCGAGCTGCAACTTTACAAGCAAAGTTGTGGCGACGATCAAGAAGATCTATCAAATTTTCGTAAAAAAATATACTATTATTATAGATTTTTAATATTTTTAATGTTTTTTTCAAATTGGAATCATTACAAAAGTTTCATTACTACCAACGGCGGACCGATAACGTCACGGAATATTTAAAATTTGAATAACTCCGTCGGTAGATATAATAGGTACTTCACTACGAATTTCGAAAATTTATGACAATTGGTTCACAGATGACAGCACACTTCGATTTTTTGGGAAGAAATCAAATAATAAAGAGATATTTTTAGAGATTTCTGACATAGATATTTGTCTAAACATGTTTCATTTTCAGTCAATCAATTATTTAATTACATGATCGTAAACTTAATTTACAAAGAAATGGAGTAAAATAAAAACTTGGTTTTTATTTTACTCCCTTAGTTTTTTAAGATCTTAATGATTTACTTGTCTTTTGTTAAGTATGTACCTATATAAGGGTACTAATTATTATTTTTCTTCTTCTTCTACCTCTTATCCTATTGCGTCGGGGTACCTGCAGCGCATAGGAGGTTCCAACTCTTCCTATCTTGGGCTGCGCTCTCCACGTCAACCCAATTTAGTTGCAACTTCGCATCAACTGTTTCCGCCAGCTCCTCCTAAGACGGCCCCTTGGTCTTCTGCCTTCTGGTCTTGCCTGTAATACCCGCTTTGCCAGTCTATCTGCCGGCGTCCGCAAGATATGACCCAGCCACCTTAGCTGTGATATGAATATAAACGTCAAGGAGGGTTTACCTCACAGAATCAGAAACACACAAGGTACTGATTCCCAATTGAATTCGAGATGTATTAGTAAGAGCGAAACTCTTTGATTTTAGTGAAATCTTATTATTATTATTTCGTTTTAATAAAGATGTGAACACGGAATACGTGTCACATCAATATTATTACTATTTTCAAACGAAGCTAAACGCTTGTGCTATGAAAATAGGACTGATTTGCTAGTCTGGAGTGAGGTTCGAACCCGCAACCTTTGTATATTTAACGAGGCGAGCGTCCTAACCACAAGACCAACAAGCTACTTTTAATAAAATATTTTCTTTAATATTGTGAAAAATGTTCTAATTATTTGAATTTTCTAACTTATCCTATATTTAAATAATGAGAGAGAAAAAGGCTCAAATATTGGACGACGTAAACCAAATACACCAAACCAATTTCCTCTAAGCGGAGAGACAAAACAGCTCACAAAAAAATGTTACGATTACTTTGTCGGAACGATATGCAGCCATGTAATATATTGAATCGATTTAAGTATTGATAAAATAATACAACGGTCTACATTTATACCTCGGTGTGTAAATTATGCGCTGACATAAGAATAAACGTATAAATATTTCCATTTCGTTTTCATCTCATCGGGACGATAGCGATCGGCATAAAACAAAAAATAATATAAATATGAGATGGTGCAGTATCGTGTTACGGGAGCGCTCCCCGCTGAGTGACGTACTGCGGGCGGTAGCGAGATCCTCGTCCGCCCACTGCCGGAGCCGGAGAGACACAGCTCGTAAAAGTCTCGACATAATTGCTTGTAGGGCAGGGCATAAAAAATCAATGGGTACCGAAAGAATGCAAGATTAGATATATGGGTTTATTGTTGAAAGAAAACATTTGGGTTGGACTATCATTCAAATAAAATTAATAAAAAAGTCCTACATTCTTTAATGAAGGGTTCGAGTTATTGTCTTAAGTGGTCCGCCAGTAGTTTATGCTTCTGGTATTATTTTACTACTTTTGATGACATATTTTCCGGTATGATAAATTAAGCAAAGTTTGCAGACGGACCAGTAAAACGATTTAATTTAGAATGTAATTAAAATATTTATCAAAAAAAAATTGATATTAGAAACATTTTATATATATTTAAAATCATTGTGTTAAAATATGAACAAATATAGAAAATATGAATTTAATCATATTTATTATAAACTAGCTGTTCGTACCTAGTGTTGCACGGGTTAAGGATTAAGTTAAAAATAAGTTTGTGGGGAAAACAAAGATTTTGCAAAGCATCTAGTAAAAAAAATGCTTCCATTTACTTTAGGCTGTGGTAAATCGGAATGCCGCCTATATTACCCAACGGGTCTTAAAGAATACGTGAGAAAAATTTAAGTCAGATCGGTCAAACGGTGTAGATTTGTACAGAAAATATGTCGAGAGAAGGAGACGGGGTAAAGAGGGAGGAAGACATATCACCTATGTTATCCGCTGGATCCTATAGAATAACGATACAAAATTTCGGTCAGATCATTCAAACGGTAAAGATTTGCATAGAAAATACAAATGTCACCTGTGTAACTTGCCCGTTCCTAAAGAATAAGTATGCAAAATTTGGGTCAGATCGGTCGAACGGTACAGATTTGCATATAAAATATATCAGAGGGTGGGGAGGATAATGGGGGAGGGGGGAAATACCGCATGTGTTACCCGTTGTAGGTCTTAAAGAATACGTATGCAAAATTTGGGTCAAATCGGTCAAATGGTGTAGATTTTTTATAGGGACAGACAGACAGTTAAGTTTTATAGGTATAGATTTATTGTATGCAGTTATCAAATTTTTGTCGTATTATGAATATTGACGGTGTGTACCACGGTAGGTAGGTTAGGTATTTTAAATTATTTTCAACATTGTTTTTATATTTTTTCACGAAAACAGAGGTATTGGCTACCATATATTGGGGGCCAGCAAGTATTGGAGGCGATTACTCTTCCTAGAGAAATCGTATTTACCTGTTGTTTTACCATTGGTGTACTATATATAAGAAGAAGAAGAAGAAGATTTTTCCATTAAAAATGAATACCTACTTTTTATAAAAATCCGTGAGCCAATATAAGTGGATGATTTTTTGTCATTTGTAAAGTATTTATATCAAATGAAGTTATTATCATTTTGAAATATATCAAAAAATTTGCACGGAGATTTTATCTCTTTTTTCAAATCAAGATAATGTATTAAATGCATAAATTGAAAACAATTTGTTAGCTGAATTTTTTAGACAAATTTATCCCTTACAACATATTATATATTTTGCCTATAAATATATTAATTTCTTCCTTCCTAAAAATATAAGTGATAATATGCATTATGATTAATATCTACAGTAAAATTCTGTTAACTGTATGCAGATGATGCATTGTTAGTAGTTAATATAGGATATGATTTACAGAGTCCAGTTACCACGATAGATGATATATGCAAGGAAAGTGAACTTATGATGAATGTGTTCAAAAAGGACGAAAGTATGATAAATTGCCACATTACTGTATGTAATGTAAGTAAAGCGGTTTATGCACTCCAGAAGTATATCTGCTAAGGACGGTAGTTGATTTATAAAGCTGAGAAATATGTAGGGATGATCTTAAAGATAGTGAAGCTCGCTGGACTTGTGTCTGGTACCAACACTATTAGTTTACTACCATTACCCGCATATATTGAATTTTAATTCCGTTTGTATGAATGTGTAGAACTTTAGCAGCAATATAATATTTGATAACGGTGGTTCCGGGTTCGATACCCGATGAGGTGATTTTTTATAGTCTGTGTGACATGAGGATTAATGACTATCTGACCTCTCTGGCTAACGTATCGGATCCTATTGCAGGAATCATCATCAGAGCTGACGTGTTGTGGACATCACCTGGCTATTTATAATATATATTTTGCTATAGTCAATTTTTCTGATTTCATTGTACCCTTTTTAATATCAACAGAATGTTTATTTTTGTCGAAATTTAAAATAAATTAAATTTTAATAAATATTATTATTAAGTTTAACTATTTTAAGATTAACTATTTTTAGGTGTTATAGCTGTTTCGGCTTGTAAGGCCATTATCAAACAGTGGATATACCACGTACAAACAACTTATTTATAAAATTTTATGTTACCCCTTCCCCTTTAGATATTTGTGGTGAAGCCCTATATTAATGTTCGTTTTTTCCCGGCACTTATCCTTAAGGGTGCCTCGGTTAACGTTATGCTTAATTATCAAAATTCCCCGTTTTCTGCAAGTGTTATTTATAAATATTATTTTAATTTATGTCCTTGATTTTGGGTTTTTTAAAGATATTGAGAAGTGGAGAGAAGATCATTTTTTGTTGATTATTTAAAAGTTCAATGTTTGGATCCTTTTTATATTTACTTAGAGTCAAAATTTGCGGCCCATTTATTAAATGAAAACAACATTCCGCTAGGTGATAATGAGCCAAAACTTTTACATAAAGAAACAAAAGGTTTTAGGATGAATTTATTTGAGCAACTAGAAATAAATAACACCTAAAAATAGTTAAACCGTAGAACTTAATAATAATATTTATTAAGACTTAATTTATTTTAAATTTCGCTAAAAATAAATATGGAGTTCTAAAAATTAAACACAAAAACCAGAAAAAAATAAATCAAGAGAATGGTTTGTTTCCTAAATATGTTTAGAAAATTCTGATTAGTTATTGCTATTAAAATATTTCAAATTAAGGTGCACCTAATTATATAATATAAGAGTTTACATGATGTAAAAGATGTTCGTATATAAGTATACTTACACAGAAGTTAATGTAAAATCTTCGTACTGGAACGCCAACTTTGTAATATGACACTATCATATTTTTGTAAACCCGGAGCTAGTCATGCATTAATTAATATAATAATATACTAAAATTATTAAGAAACGATAAAATATCAATATAAAATAAATAATACCAACTTTGTCATGCGATTTTGTTGTATTAAAATTAGCGTGGGATGTATTATTATTATTATTTTTTTTTTTTTTTTTTTTTTTTTTTTTTTTTTTTTTTTTTTTTTTTTTTTTTTTTTTTTTTTTTTTTTTTTTTTTTTTTTAAAATAGAGATGTGAACACGGAATACGTGTCACATCAATATTCTTACTATTTTCAAACTAAGCTAAGCGCTTGTACTATGAAAATAGGACTAACTTGCTAGTCTGGAGTGAGGATCGAACCCGCAACCTTTGGATCACGAGGCCAGTGTCCTAACCACAAGACCAACAAGCTACTCAACATGACAGTAATTAAAATTAAACTAATAAGGACTAATTTTAATTTTTGAAAACATTATTATTAAGATTTGTACAATATTATTAGAAAAAAATGTCTAAAAATAAATACATTTTTACAAGTATTATGCCAACTGAGCAGTACCGAGATAAGGAAGATTCTCAGCATGGAGTGCCTACTGTACATACAGATAAATTTTAATAAATGACGGAGGAAAGACCACCAAGATGAATTTTCTTGGCAACCCCGGAAGAAAGATGGCCAGTGGGTCGTCACAATCCTGTTGAGGTAAAAAACTACAAAGACCGTATTAAAAAATTGGTTCTTAGCTGGTTTGCAAATACCGATGCAGCCCAAGACAGAAGAAGATGGGAGAGCTTTGTCAAATTATTGTGCCCCCAAAACTCCTGTGATAATGAAAAGAAAACGATGATGAAGATGTCACGGGACTGTAGAAAGAGAAGGAATTGCACGTTATCGAGGATTTCTCAGCACTCTAGACGTTTTGCAGTAAATTGGAAATTTCTAGAAAGGCTTTGAAGTCAGTCGATCATTCCCGAATGTTCGCGAAATGACATTTCGTATATAAAGGGCGACGTAACCACTACAAGAAGACTCAGTTGTGAGAGTTTGGCGATTCCACAGAAACAAGCAACACAGAGAGTGGGCGATTTAGTGCGCGTAAATGAATTAATTAGTAGCGATAAATAAAGAGAGTACCTACTGAGCGATAGTGAATATGTGCTATCCCAGATGTGCGATATTCCAAGATAAGTATAAATAAAAATTTTAATTAATTTTTCGTGTTTCATTTGTTTCCGACCGTAGCGACCCCGTGACAACACAAATTTAAAATAACATATTTTAGTAAAATATATAACAAATTTTAACATTTAAATAACAAATGTTATTAACAAACAAATAATAAATTTTAGTAATATACAAATATTTTTTTTTAGTAACGTACACAGAAAATAATGTACCTAAAAATATAGTCGTCATCGGGACTCGTACTCGGAAATTAAATCACCACGGTACCACATACGTTCTGTAAACAGTAACTACACAAAAAAATATGGTTTCATTAAAAATAACATACATTTATACCTGCGTAGGTATGAACTTAGAGAGGAATTCATTGTTATAACTTCGTCTGTTTCACCACAGCACGTCTGATAAATGTTCACAACGAGGCCTCTGAGATTAAATTACAACTGGTTACGGACGTAGTTTTTGTCCCATTGTGTGGGCCCATCGGACACCGTGCAGAAGTCTTTAGAGAATTGTTTAAACCAATGACGCTGTAAATTGTGTAAATAAAAAATATAATCTAACTCCCACATCACGCGTGGTGACAACTGATCGTAAATAATGTGGAGCTAGCAAAAACACAGGCACGTAAATATCATCGAATTATAATAAAATGTACAACGACAACCATTACATCTAAGTGGTCGTTTCATGGTTTCACTTTGAATGGTTTCGCGAGAAAAAACAGATTATTGGGTGAATATTTTATTAAATTATTATTATTTCGTCACATTATTATGGTTGAATGTTATGGCAATGGAAGTTAAAATGCCACGTAGACTTGTTATTAAAAAAAATTGTTGTAAAAAAAATTATATTAATAATTAATAATTTTTGACAATTTATAACCTCTTTATAGAGAGATAGGATATTCAAAAAAGTAAACAATAAATAATTATATATAAGAATTATTTTCTTATAAATTAATGGAAAGAAAAAATCTTTGCACTAAATATCGTATACTTGACTCAATAAACAATGAAGTTTATCGTATGTATTGTAGATATGTCAAACTGCACAGATATCACAGATACTGCATAGATATCTACAATGCAATAAATATCAAAAAATTAATAAATATATATATAAAAAAAAAGAATAGGTAACCTTGATTTTTATGCATTTTCTATTATATAAAATCAGTTCATGTGCATTTGCCCTGACCATAATAATGTGGTATCGAAAACCTTCGACATTAAATTAATCAATGCGGTTTTAAAGAATATTGTAAGAGTAATAATAAAAGCTTTTTCTTCTTCTTCTGTCCGTTCGACGGACGTTGGCTATCATATTGGTTTTAAGGACTTTATTTACTGCGGCCCAAAAAAGCTCTACTAGGGTTTTTCAGCCAAGATTTTCTCCTACTTTCAGGGCCTCGACTCCCGTCAATCTTCTCTTACATTATGAGGTGAAAGATCTCGTATTTCTCTAGATATCACATCATCTGTACGAGATATTTAAGTTTTTGGATTTTAATTGTTGGATTATTATTTGATATTAATTTTATTCATCCGGACCACAACGTCTTCACTTGAAACTCTTAGCATCCAGCTTATTTTCAGTATTTATATATAAATAAAACACTTGTATACGACCACTTTTGAGTTTAAGTTATACACTACTATATATTCTTATATTCTTACCTGTAGATGAGAACATTCGTAGTTCTTGGAACTAGTAGTGTATAACTTAAACTCAAAAATAGTCTTACATAAGCGTTTTATTTATATATAAATCAATCGTGTCATTCTACAAAGTTAATGCTAAATCAATAAATAGTATTCTTCTTCATTCATATTCATATCTTGAATGCTTCAATTCGCCTTATCAAATCTTCAGTAAGCGTCAACGCTTCCATTTCATAAAATAATATTGAGAACTCGTAAGATGTGTTATTATAGTTATATATAAACAAATTTGAGGTGCAACTATTTACAGTTATTTTAGTTCAGTTTCAAATTAGCTCAGCATTAAATGAAAAATTTCTCTCTTGAAGGTGCAGAGGCACATGACCTTTAATATATCCTGGTTCTGTGGGAAATGTAGTTGTCCGCGTGGGTGGCGTATTGAACTTCATAGATCATAACTACCAGCACACGAAGATATGGCGAGCGGCCTGCAAGAACTTCCGACTCATCCTGTACCGTGCAGAGTAGACGGCTACGTGGGTCGCGTATTGGTATCTACAGCCACCGAGAGGAATGCCTCCCGCCTCGGCTGCCTTCAGATTCCCAAGTGTTCTATCATCTCTCGCTGTCAAAAGGAGGCTAACAACAAAACGAAAAGCATGCGATTAAAGAAATAGCTGGATTAAAATAGGCTTACTTTCAGAACAGGACTGACTAATAATTAAAAAAATAGAAGACTAAATGGCGTTTAATTCATCTTTATAGAGGTAATTATCCCGAGAGAAGATATTTTGTGGAGCTAGAGAAGAAAAATTATGATTTAGTACTAACTGATTAGTAAATTAATCGATAGTAAATATAATACCTATTGGCGGCCCTCGTAGCACAACGGGTATGACAGTGGCTTCCCACTCCGAAGATTCTGGGTTCGGTTCCCGGTGAGGTCACAATATGAATCTGTGATTTACTCAAGCCTGGGTGTTTTGTGATGTATTTCGCTTCTGTAATTGGGCCTCCTGGCCTGTTGAAGTGTAAAAATAGTTTTAAAAAATTATAATAATTATAAGCAAAAAGATTTTTAAATCTTACGTTTACCTGTCGATAGTCAACTTTGAAAAACATTGAAGAAAAATCATATTTTTAAATAATCATATTTTAAAATGCAATAATTAAAAAATTACAAATTTTAAAAAAACAGTTTTCTACACTTATACTAAATTAAAGTATTATAAAGTAAATACCAAGGACAAGGATGATATTTAAGAACATAGAAGATTGAAAAATTAATTTGTAGGTAATGATTGCAATAATATTTATACAGGTAAAACTTGTATTTTAATATTATAATTGAGGAACAATTAAGATGTTTTAGTAACAATAACTATTCTGATTCTTCCAATCATTTTTTGGAAACAAACCGTTATTTTATATTAACAAGGGTTCAGAAATTTTACATAGGACTAGGTACAGTTAGATAAATTAAACAATATAATTAACTGAATCGTCCTTGAAAATTTTAAAATTATTTTTACAACAATCTTTGATTAGTTATTTAAGTAACTTGTATTTATTTTTTGTTTTTGATCCCAGTTTTAATTTTAGTTGTATCCCGAGAAAGAGACCATTTGTCCCGAAAAATTTCAATAGATAGTGCTTTTAAACAAAGTGTGTTGTATATATTCAAGAACATATTCATATTTGTGAAGTTGTAATTTTTCAGAACAAAGTTCTGTGAAATTTTTAAATCAAATTAATTACATATAAGGTCGATATATTCACGGAAACATAGAAGGTTGCTATAGCTTAGTGGTCATAGCACCAGCCCCGGAAAGGAGGTGACCTGGGTTCGAATCCCAGTAGTAACCTAATATTTTTTCGTGAATTATATTTTTCTGTATATCTTTCTAATTGATTAATTAATTTGATTTAAAAAGTGTGTCGACTTTATAAATGATGTGTTATGTTTTCAAATTAGTAAGTGTAATGGCCTGGTGATCCAAGGAGTAGCGGTTCTGTCTTCACAACCTGCACACAAGTTTATAGTAATACGTGAAGCCTGGAGCTGGCAGAAGAGGAACGAAAGTAGACTGAATGAGATCCCTTAGACGTGGGTATGTATGACAAATCCATTTATGATAAAGCAAGGAATGAATCAAAACAGGGTCGCTCAGGTGGTTTGGGCATGTTGAACGAATGAATGAGGAAAGAATGGTAAGAAAGATATGTATTGCAAGTGTTCATGGCGCCAGAAAGAGAGGGCAACCGCGTAAGACGTGGCATGATAAGATTATCCAGATACTGGAAGATAGTCCCGTTAGAAGCCTCAGCAAACGTCGACTTTCATGCGAAGATATATGAATGTGGATGAGGCGAGAGTTGTATGTCAGGACAGAAGATTATGGCACTCTATCCTCTCTGCCTACTACCACGGGGAAACGGCGTGATGGTAAGTTAGTAGTAATACATTGAGAATATTATAAACCAATACCTTAAAACATTTAACCGTCATTCCTCAAAAAAAAAACTCATTTAAAAATTAGTACTTAGAATTTTAAAAGTCATAAATACCTACTAATTTATCTTACTGCATCTTAAAATATTTAAACAATGAACTAAACTGATCCAAGTATTGAAAGAAGTAAAATACGGCTTATTGTATCATAATTGTAATGAATATGGTTGCATGATTGACATTTTCGTCGACAGTCTGGAGAAAGTAAAGTTTACACTTAAAGAGGCAATACTGCTTCGTTACTGACTTCAGCTGTTAATATGTAATGGTGGGTAATATATATTTTTCATACACATTGCCGCTTTGTACTTTATATTTTTAATTTCTGTACTCATGTTTTGGTGCTATTCCTGATACTTTTAATAATTTGCTACTTGTAACTTATATTGTTTAATGTATGTTCTTTTTAATTTTATGATATATTTTTTTATGTAAAAGCCTATACGCATTGCTGCTCGTTACCTACTCTACATTTTTAATTTTTATACTCATGATTTGGTGCTATTCCTGAAACTTCATATTTCGCTACTTATAACTTATATTGTTTAATGTTTGTTCTTTTTAATTTTATGTTATATTTTTAGGTAAAAGTCTATACACATTGCCGCTATTTACTTTATATTTTTAACTTTTATACTCATGTTTTGGTGCTATACAGATATTGTTTAATGTATGTGCTTTTTGAAATTTATTTTATACTCTTTATGTAAAAGCCTAATGGGCGTAAACAAATAAATAAATAAATACAATAGTCAATTTCATATTTAGAAATAAGCCATATATGATTTAAATTGACGGTAATACTATTTTAACCTTTATATTAAATAATGTAATATCTGAAAACCTATTTTCCACTATCACGTTGTACTTGTATTGTCATTTGTGAATCGTGTCTAAGCGAACAAATAACATTAATTATAATATTTTTCCGTCCTTCCTCATTGTTTCTACAAAAATATTTTTTTAATAATATGTTACTTTTTTTGCAACACTTTTTATAATTGTATTTATTTATTATAATTAATATTATTTTATTTATTTGCATATTTAAAACTTATATTACAAAAAAATATTAAATAATAATTAAACTAAAATATACATTTATAACATATAAAAAATATTGATTACAATACCTACATTTTTAATGGGAAAGACACGATGTCCTGATGAAAATTGTTGTATTTGTTTATATGTAAATACATATTTTTTGTTTTTCATTAGCTGGTTTGACTAAAATGAATACACTTTTTCAAACAGAATACTAAATGTCAATTAAAACTAGTTAATTTCAAATATTTATGTCAGTTCATAACGTCACCCACACACGACCACTTCGATAGTTTTAAACATCACGAATGTGTCTATGTGTGGTGGAGACAAAGCTTTGATGAGTCGGATTCTTTTGTACATGCAACCTCGATAAGATTTATAAGTAATAACTGTGACTTAAGCTGTTCATATAAATCAGTAGCGTAGCGTAAATATTATATTATAGACCTTAATATATCACACAACCGTACGATGTTTCAGGAATGTTGTTACGATTCTTTGTGTAAAATGTTTTATGATTTGCTTTGATCAATAATTTCACTATGATTAACACGCGTCATTAATGAAATAAACAGTTATGTTCTTATACGGTTATGATTCGAGCAGCCAATATACTCAGGCAAGTAAATAAAATCGTTAATATGAGTGACTATTTTTACAGGTTTCTTACAGAGAGCGTAACACAGCTAATTCAGGTATATTTCTATGTAAATTATGAGTCGAAAATATTTAGCAATTATCTCCTAATATTAATAGTTTTGGGGATGAGTGACCTCAAAGTATTCGACATTTCACATTTATTTTCTCAAAAACGTTGAATTTTCATTAAAGTAACTTAGAATGATTATTAAAAAATCATTTGCTTTTATACAAATCAAATAAAATGATAAAAACCTTGCAAAAGAAACTGATTCAATTTTCTTTAAGGTTATTTTTAAGTTATTTTAGTACCGATCCAATGTTTTTCTGAAGATCTATCAGAAAAATTTAAAAAAATGCAAAATTTTTCACAAAGTCTCTAAGACATTTTTACTTGAATATTTTCGACTTATAATTTGAGTAGGAATTTTGCAGGAAGTAGGAATAAGCAGGAAAAATGGAAAATTTTTCACAAAGTCTCTAAGACATGTTTGCTTGAATATTTTCGACTTATAATTTAAGTAGGAATTTACCCGTAATGACAAGTTCTTTTAAAACCTGTACATAAAAAATCTTAATGAACAATACAAAATACAGAACGTGCGAGATGGTAAACTAGTAAATATAGAAATATCGTAAAACTTATAAATGTATGTCACGTAAAATTCTCTTTGCAATCTCTATGGAATTTTTACGTAACAGCGCATCCACGGAAGCAATATTTTCGAGAACGAGGGTCTATTTGTACTTATCGGTTTTCAAATTCAATCTCTCTCAATTTCAAATTTTGTAGATAGTAAAAATCAACAATAATTATGATTCAACTATACTGCGACTACACTGATTTCTTCTTTTTCAGATTCTCCGTTACAATATAATTTATAATAACAATTCAACAAGTTCAGATATGGATTTATATACTCAAAAAAGTGGGTTTAATTTATTTAAGTTTTGTTAAAATATTTTAATGTTATTATATATAAACCTAACAACGTTATTTTTGTATGTGTAACCTAGAATTTATTTTTTTAAAGTATTATTTTAAAAGTCAACTTTTGACGAAAGTCATATTTTTACTATAGAAGTGGTTTTTCTGTATATTATAAATCATTATTTATTTAAATAATTCATAATAAATCTCCTTTTACGTGGGAGAGACAAGGATGTGACTCGAGTCGCTTATGTAAATAGCCTTGAAAATGGCAGATCCCCGCGGCTAGCACTTATTACCGTCATATTTCATTAAATAAATAAACAAGATTCAGAAATAATGTTTCCCAACCGAGTTCACGCGTGCAATTCAAATCAATTAACTGATTTATTACGATTTACGTTCAGAAATCCAAACATACATCATTTTTTATATCAAAAATCGCAATTGTTGCCTTGAAAAATCAAAAACTAGTCCACCACGTCGATAAATATCGGACAGCCCACAACATTCGGAGGCAAATGACTTAACGAATACGTATCTCCTATAAACAACCCGGCACAATTAGATTATACCTGCGGGCCAAATAGATCGAAATTACCGGACATTGAATATTGAAAAAAGAGCAGTTTTTAATTTGTCCGGACAATAAATAACATGGCTACCAGAATATGCTAATTCCCAGACGTTTGGATAATTATTATGATTCGTGTATCCAGGCCCGGGCGTAGGCTCCGCGCGCTGGTGTCGTGTCAACCGACATTTCTTCGACAGATAATTTATTTTAATGGCTGTTAATTTTCCTGTCGCTACCGACATTTCGGACAACATTTTGCCGCAACCTGAAGTCGGCCGTGGGTGTTGTTTACTGTTGCTTCTTACAAAACTTTTTCTATTTACTTCGGTCGTTTGACTTGCGACAAAGTTGTCAGTGTTAAGTGGATTCCGGAGAATAGGTTTTTTTTATACATGAAAGCACTGTACATTTTATACTGTACATTGTGTATTTAATGGATAATTACTTGGCTAAAAATAATATTCTTATATTTTAAGTACGACAATTACCAAACAAAAACAAATGCACCATTTTTTGCATGATGATAGAATTTGGAGAAAGGTACACACGATTCGAATCCCTCGAAATGCCAAATGCACTACGACACTCTGGAATGAGTTAGAACATTCGAGGAATGTCTGGAACGGTCGAAAAAGGCGGTAACAAGCTACAAATGCCTGGAATATTCGGAAATACGTGTTTACTGTAAAAGCGGATTAAAAAAACGAAGTACCTTCGTTCAATATTTGGAACAGAAATTTCTCAAATGTGTTACCCAGCGATAAAAAAGAATTTATAGACGATTAATAAATTACGAAACAGTGTGATTTAAATAATAGTGTATAAATATAATTCGTTTTAAGTGACTCTATACATCGAATAATTAATTGACCATTAATTAATAAATCGCTAATTAATTTTCAGTGTTTTCATTCATTCGTCCTTAACCACGACAATATTTTGATACAAAAACCATTGCACCATTTTTATTGTGTAAATGGTCATCATCAAAAAATCAAATGATACTAATTAGATTTGTTAGAAAAATTACACAAATTTTCGAAAAAATATTTTTTGTTGGTAGCATGGCGGTGTGGTGGTGTCTTGGTCTTGATGCCGTACTGATGGTGATCATCGTGGAGCATTCCGGGATTGTTCTGATGGTCACCTTTCCTAATATGTCCGAGTGTTAATGCTCCAACTGTCTTCATCTCCTCATTTTTTAAAAAGTTCGTTTAAATATTTTAATTGAATTTATATCCTTTTGTAGGTGACACTAGCCCTTAAACAATCATTTCGTGTTATTATTTATTAATTTTTACGCTTCTACAACTTGTATTCCTCTAGCTACCTAACTAAGAAAATCTTAAAATTATTTGTTATTGTGATTAAAAAAGATATCTTGAAAAAATATGTATCCTGTTTTTATATATGATCTATTATATTATGATTAATTATGCTGTTTTTATATATTATGATAAGTTACAAAGAAATAACTTAAACGAATGAGTAATTGAAAATAAAAACCTGACTAAGTATCTCCGTAAACAATATTTTTGGCAAAACAAAGAAAACAGTTTCATATCTAGTTTGTAACTTGAACAGGCTGATTTTAAAAATAAATAACTGCAGTATGATATTTAAGGAATATAAAAATGTAGCAAATGAGTTAAGAGAATTAATTGATTTTCAAATATAAAATACAAAAATGGTGGTTGGATATATTTTGATACTGGACGACTCGCTTAATATCAAGAACGTGAAGTATCTAGTAAGTGTATCTATGTATTGTATATCTCCAGGTTTGAGATTTTCTGGAGAAACGCATTCTTCTAATATATCCATATTATTTTTGCTATTATTATTTACTTTTTCGCTTAGAATTTATTTTTTCGCTTCGCACCTTCGCTTTTGTATATATCTTCTTCTTCTTCTTTTACTGGCGTTTCACCCCTAAGTGTTTTTGGCACTAACAAGTACTATATTGCTGCGTTGTCAACTGGAGTAGGTGAGTGTGTGTTTTTTCCTTATCTTAGAAATTGAATTTATAAACGATCGATTTTATTTGAATGTGGAATAGATGTTAGTCATGGACAGGGATATAATTACATAATATTGAATTTTAGAAAGAAGCAAACACTTGGTGGTGATGCATTATTATTTATATACATAATATTGGCTTGTTTACTTTTTACAGATTTATACTGCTAGTTTTATGAATCTTCGTAGTAATTTTAAAGTGATTTGATCATTGGAAGATACTAGGGATGGGATTTTGATTATGTACGTGCTTGTATTATCATTTAATATATACTATTTATGGAATGTGTAGGACTACACGTATCTTCCCACGTACTCGAATAAATGCTTGTTATTATTATTTTACCAAAAGGTTTCTAAGGATTTTGCAATACTACACAAGTAATGGGATATATAATTTTAACAAATAAAAAATGCTAGTAATATCAGCTGATAAATATATAAGGTAAGGTTTAGAATAATTATATGCATTTCGTTTGGCCCGGATGTCACGCGAGCTAGTTAATTTAGACGTTAAAATGCACTTCTCGTATCTAAGCTGACAGCCCCACACATAAAGTTACTTAGCGTTGTTAATTTGTATTGAGACATTTCGATGTGTCACATAAAACCCATTTTTAATAGGTGTAGCCTGCGCGCGGGACTGATTTAATGCATCAGGTGCTTGTTGAGCTTTCCTGTAGTAATACGTCACGTGGCAGCTCCTCAGTGACGGAGGAGGTAAAGTGTAGAATGCCGATGATATTAATTTAAGAGGAGTTTTACGACGCCGGTTCGTAGACAATCATTAGGGAATCGATTTATCTAGAAAGCGGGAGTGTCAAAATGAGAATCTGTATTGCTCTCGTCGTGTTTAGTGCATTAGAAGGTGACCATGGTTTTATAATACAGCTGAAGGTGGCTCTTCATCATTTATTCATCAATTATATCACGCGTTTTACTCGAAAACATGGTTTAAAAATTGGTGACCAAAATATTTCGGCAACCACCACACCGATCAATTTGAAATTTTTAGTGGTTATTCTATATTTAATTATCTAGTCGTAAAATTTTTTTTTATCGACAAAATGAACCCGAATTTTTCCTTAAAAATACAAACTGTTTCATTAAAAAAACTCAAAATTTAAACTCAAACGCCCGCCCTTTTGTCAAAAATCAATATTTTCAAAAACCCCTATGTCAAAAACTAAATTATGGTGTCAATTTTAATAATATTTTTGTTTTTATATTTTTATTCTGATGAATACATATGAATTGGGTATGGTCACCACAACATTATAAAGGGTCAGTTTGGTATGAGTTGGGAAAGAATTATAAGGAAGACGTATGCTGTGACTGCTAAATGCGCCAGACACATAGGTCATTTGCAAATGTGGCGTATAGATGCAAAACCGCCACTTTCCAGAAATGTGAATTGTTCAGTTTTCAAGAATCATAATCTGTTGCACGATGCAAGACTAGCGTTTCATAACAGAGTTCTGGTACCAACTCTAATGTATGGAAGTAAAGCAGACCGAATGCAGTAGAAATACGGTTGTTAAGGTGCTTTGGAAAATCTTTGGTCGATAGAGTGAGGGATGAACAAGTGAGAAGTGCTGGCTAAAGCGTGGTAGATAAAACAAAAATAGGATGGCTGAGACGGTTTGGTGAAGTGAAACGTACGAACAAGGAAAGGATAGTTTTAAAAATGTACGAGGTAAGTGTTGAAGGCAGCACCAGAAGTAATAATAAGTATCCGCAAAAGACCTGGCGCAATCAAATACAGCACATATTGGACGATGACCCTGTTAAAAGTTCAACAATCGAAGAACGTGCATGTGGTTGAAGCAAATGTGGTGTACCGGGATGTGGAGTGTGGCATTTTATTTAAGTTAGATGAAAGTGAACACAACGATTACTCTTTGACATTCATTCTTTGATAGTTTCAATTGTTTTAAAACACCCGCAACCATTTTTAAAGCAGAGCTTTTCGAGAGCCACCATCATCCTAGCTTTGTTGGAACCTTATCATTAGGATTGGTCTGAAATCGGGATACTGACGGTCAAGAGATGTGAACTTGATTACTTACTTACTTACTTTATTTTAATTCTAAATTATAAATACTTACTTAATTACCATCACGCCGTTTCCCCACGGGGGTAGGCAGAGAGGATAGAGCGCAACACTCTTCCGTCCTGACATTCAACTCTCGCCTCTTCATTTTTTATTTTATTATTTAATTTATATTCATACATCTTCGCGTGCAAGCTCGCCGGTTGTTGAGGCTTCTAACGGGACCATCTTCCAGTATCTGAAATGTAAACGTAGTTTAAAAAAATATTTTGATGTCAAAATACCATACTTTACATTATTTTCTATTCTGAATTATAAATATTTGATTTTTTTAAATGATGTACAATATTAAAGAGGTGAGGTTGTTATTACGGTAGTTAGACATATTTAACTGTAAATAGTTGCGGACACTTTATACGAACCGTATGTTTTTCCGAGAAACGATTCTCGACGTTTCGTTGAATGCTTATTCAACGTCATCAACGCCGTCAACGTGATGTACAATACATGTTAAAATTTAGTACCTTGACTTCGCCCCAAAAACCTACTTAAAATATACCTAATCGAATGATTTACTAAAATCAAGAACGCGTCGGTAGGTCGGTAGGACGACAGGTACTTAGTTTTTGGAAGATAATATTTATGGATAGAGTTTCTACGGTGTATATCTATGTACACACAAATGTCGATATGTACTAGTATTGCCGCTTAATACAGATACACCAACACCTTCAAAGAAAATTTATACATTTATTCACGATACAAAATCAGTACCAACCACTTTTGACAGGAAGTGCGTAGCGTGTAGGATAAACAATATATATTCTTAATGACTCAATTATCTTGCAGTGGTCTAGATGAAAAAACTCAACTTTCTCCCATCAGAGATGCTGGACAGTTTATCTCGAGGTACAATTATCTTAATTGATATACTTTTCAAATGAAAAATGGTTTCAATTAAAATAATTGCCCTCCTGTCTCATATTCAACATAAAGATGGCGCTCTCGGTTATAAAATGTCAGAACTATGAATTCTAGAAAGATGCGACGTGTCCTGTTGTTTTTGTGGTTTGGACGTACATCGCAAGAAGTAAATAAATTACAAACTTATGAGTTTCCACTACAGAGACATTCTTCATGTTAATATTAAGTTTTGATAAGATAAAAGGGGAAATATTAACAAACATTTTTAATAGATGCTTGCAAACATTATGCACCGAAATAATTGCTTTGGGAACATTCAAGAATTTTTTTTTTTAAATTTATATATATATTTAAATTTAAATATTTAAATATAAGAATTCTAACTAATATCAAGTAGCTTGATGACGCAGATACAAAAATATAAATATTGAATATTTTTCAAAATCAAGCTACAAAAATTTGAATAATTTTTTGATCCCTAGAGTCTTGACCACTAAATTACGTGAGCCACTATTCTATATTCGTACTATATTAGCTCATATTATAATGAAGTCAGGTATCATAGGTTCGAAAGTTAAATTAAGACTCAGCTCTACCGTGGAAAGGAGATTCTGAAATTTTCTTAAGCAAACTTAAGTACCATTTTCTTAAAATATTTCAGGACAAATTCCTCCAATTGACAAGATCAAAAATTACTTTATTAGGTAAATAAATCTTTAAATTAAACAACACAACTAACCCATAGATTATAATTAAAACTTATGTCGATGTTTGTGAGAGACAGAATGGTTTATTTTCTATTACGTAACATTTTTTCTTATTCTATTTATACTTCCTTCTGGATACATTAATTACTTACTCATTATTTACTTCCCTCCCATAATTTAATAAATATTTCAACACAACAAAATTCTTGCATTACAACAACTAATATAGTGTAATTAAAACAATATGAGATACTTAAATAAATAATTCTCAAAATATTATTACGTAGATAGAAGAAGGCTCTGTCATCGTTATGACGTCGGTTACCGGCAGATATGATATTCTAAGTGTATTGTCAGTTCTGAATTCAGCAAGAATATAATGGCGACTAGGTCGAAAGGTTGCATTCCTGTTATCTGGAGCGAATACAATCCCCATTTCTTTTGAAAAGGAGCGATTGTTAGCATTTTTGCAACATCTCGACTCGCTGTACAAAAGATGCAACTATCGATTTCGAACAATTCTCACGCGTGCACGGGTTCACACGATACACATAACAGATGCTGCAGTAAGTCAAAAGTTCACACATTTTGCTAGTCGATCTATTATTGTCTTAGTCTAGTTTTCACAAGTACGATCAAGTGCATTTCATGCATCATCAGGGATTGATCACTCAGAATGTAACTGTAACTTAAATGAAATTATAAACATTTGCAGTTTTCCGATCCACGAATATTTTTACTTATTTAATATGTAGTACAAATACAGTTCTTATATATTTACATATCAGATTAACATTTCTTTAAAATACTTTATAGTCATGTAGGACCTCATCAGTGAAGAGAAGCTCTTGAGTCTGATGAGGGAGCTACAGTTCTTATTATAATATACAGGTAGTATATACAAGTTATTTATTAATACGGTAAAAAAGGTAAATTGATAATGAAAGTATTGGAGTTATTTTGAAAAAATCTGTAGGCTTAAATGATTTATGAATTTAAGTTGATTTTAGGAAAATTTTAATTTTTTTGATTTGCTCTGAAGGGTTACTGATGCATAGTATCTCGATAGGTAAGTTATTATAGTAATTAATGGCTTTATGAATATAGTGATGCTGCATTTGGGTTGTTTTACATTTAGGCATTATAAATTGGTTTCCATTTCTCACAACTTTAACCTTTTATTTACCTTTGTTTTTGTTTGATTACAACCATGAAAATAAATTGAGCGTTGGAATATATTGCGAAATACCAGCGAGAAACGTAACAGGCAGGACCTATTGCAGACTTCTATATGTATTATGTAACTCTAACTGTCACAATATGTAAGCCGTCATTGTCAGTGTGTGTGATGCAACTGTTTGGTATTCTCACATTTATTTTTAAAATTTTCGTATAGGTTTTGAGTTTACCAACTATGTTCTTTTCGCTCTTAGCGCTGGAATTACTAGAATTACGCTAGAATACGACACACGCCGCGCGCTTTTTGCATGCCTCACACTCTTATCATAAAATGTTTTGATTCCAGCAATTTACGGAACTTGCGACAGAGAGACGGATGGACGGACAGACAGACAGACAAAAAACGAAATGATTATGGCATAAAATAAAAATATGTTTGCGTATATTTCTAAAATTCTTAATAGTTTAATGGACTAACGCAATTGAAAAATTTCTTTCCCTTCCGTATACATACAATAAAATACATGTAGGTACATGTTATATCTATTTATATAGAGATTATACGAGTAAACGAGTACATCAGCTACGTTTTAAATCAGTTTATCTTACCTAAGGCCGCGGAAAGGCCAGTACAGCCGCCCGCAGGGCCTAGCAGAAAGGAATCACCAAAAACGGATTGCTTATTTAAGTTTGCTACATCAGAAATTAAAAAAAATAGTTTTATAGTTTATAACTGTACATATTTTTGAGTGTTATAGCATGAACAAACTGCATATTTCATTTTTATAAAAGCAACCAAATTTTGTTACTATAATTAAAATGCTAAAATTATTATTTTTTAAATATGAATATTATTCAACATCAAATGATATGTATTGTGAAATTATATAAACTGTTTACATTGAGTTATATTTTATAGCTTTTAGAAAATGTTTGCTTACTGAATTAATAAACACAAAAATTAATATTTAAAATGAAAATTGTTAACTATTTCGACATTCAAATGTTTCCACATGTAATATAATACAGATCTGTACAAAATAGTTTTAGCTAGTTTTCCAATTTATATTGTATCATTATGTAATGTTCTGCTTACTAAAAGTAACTAATAAAAGTTTCAAATTGGATCTGTTACATGGAAGTCAGCAGAGTATGAATTTGAAGAAAAATAAAGTAAACTTTGTATGAGTATTCTCGAAATCGTTGACAATATAATATTCCGTTGTGTAATAGAATTGTGAATTGGTCATATTGAATAATAATTTTCCATGAAATCAGGGACCAAACTTTTATTGAAATCTGTAGTGGCACAAATCGTTCACATTTAAGTATATAACGTTTTAATGGCACTAGAAACAAGTATCAAAATTATGTAATCGTAAAAGACTTAAACCATAGCTACAAATATAATATTGTCACGTGTCGAGGCTGCAGGAGGAATTAATGAAAACGCTGGGATTTAATACAGGATTTATTGAATACCGATTAATTAATTAAACTAACGTACAAGGTCACTTATCGCTATTAAATGTAACGCTACTCCTTAAATTAAACTGTTTCGCAATTTGTCACTCGTAAATAGACACTTTATATTCGCTTTAACACTTCATTCACTGTTCACTAGAATATTCGACCAATTTCCGCACATATTAATTTCGCTTCGGTTTCTCTCGCTACGTAAGAACTTTCTAGAATCGCTGTCGAATTACCGCTCGCTTGGCACCACTAGCTTCTCGCCGCTACCGCTCGCTTGGCCGGCCTGACCCGCCGCTCGCGGCTACCTTCGCTTAAATTATCGCTGTCAACGCGCACAGAAAATTTTAGAGTTTAGAGTTTTAGAGAAGTTCCTCGTTTTTTGGAGATGTTTCTCGTAAGCCGTAGATTATGCTAAGCTGTTCTGGAATCTTCGTTAGTATTGTGATTATTTCAAATAACTGTCACTTGACATGATTGCGTGATTCGTTTTAGCCTCACCCTAGTTACAATATGTTGAAAATTTAAATATAAATAATATCCCAATGTGAAAGGTGATAAAGTAATTTAACATTGCTAATTAGAGTTTTAATTATGTTTAACTATTTTCTGATTTCGTTTTTAATTAAGTCATAGCTGGCGTGTATGTTTTAATCATTCATTTATTTATTTTATATGTATTGGTATATTAAAACACATGCAAATAAACTTTTCATATAAGTTTTTAATAAGTTTTCACGAATAAGTTACAGAATCATGCACCAACGACATGCACTACACAACGTCAGGGAAGTAAGATAATTATGTATAATCAGAATATACAAACATGGCGACTTATAAAATGCAATATTTTTCATTAGTCATAGCCCGCTTGCATGGTGTGTCAGTTTATAAATGTTTTATGATGAGTTTTCAGTGTGTGATGGTGTTTGGGGTGGACTTAGAGAGGATATAAGTAATTTAGTAAAATTATATTTTTTAAATGTATGAGTATGATACTGTTGTGAAAGATATCGAGATTACTTTCGTATTGTCGTGAAACATGTCCAGATTACATATCATTCTTATGAAATATGTGATGTGTATGAAACGATATTATATTTTTAACAATATTTTTATATGAAAGTATATTCTAAGAACACAGTTACTGGATTTGGTCCCCAGAAGGATGATTAATTACTGAAGGATAAATTATAGAAGTCTCACAGAGACGAAGCTTTTATATATGAGAAAAGTAGATGGAAGTCTCTTATACGATGGCTCAGGGCTTACAACCTGTATGAGCTGGCTTAAGTGATCACTGTACACAATGCAGCGTTCACAAATTCCATTGTAAGAACATCCACACATTATCAAATTTTTGAATGTTCTATATATAGTTCGAATCAACAGCATTTCATATATTGCACTTGCTTCTGTTAGAGACATCTGTTGTTATTTTTTTCTCATTTACAAGTTAGTATACCTACATAGATTTCGCAACTTGTAATGATACCTCTGTATTTTATTTTTCAAATAAAATTTCGTATGAGAGACTTCCATATTTTATTCTTAATTGAAAAAATATTAGTTTATAAGTTCAGAGAGCAGATATGGCTTTAAGTTTATCGATAATCTCTCAAAAAGCTTTTTAAATTTATATCTTTTCAAGCCAGCACATGTACTTATATGTACAAATACGATGAAATAAATAAATAAATAGCATATTCGTCATGCAATGTATTTAACCGTTATGTTACTACTCGAAATTACTCAGATTAGTTGCTATCCAAGGTACCCGGGTACTCAATCGAGATGGATGTTCCTTCATACATCACTTTTGTTTTGCATCTCACAAATTGATATTGCGATATGTCCGTCTTCCCTTTATTTCCTTCCCTTTCAAATAATTTATATAATGAAGTTCCAAACGGAGATGGCGTTTGTGAATAAAATTATCAAACTTGAAATCGAAAATGGGTACCCAGGTACCCGGGAAGTAACATAAGGGATAAACTCTGAAATGAAATATTAAATAATGTAAATATATAATGTGTAAGGAAAGTATTACGGGTCCCGGCATTGCGCAAGTACAAGAAAGTACGAGAAAATGGAGAAAATGGGAGAGTGCCATCCTTGTTCATTTTTATGAAATAAACGCACGTAACGCCTTTGTCATCCGCGCGAGCTCCTTACGTGAGGGATGCTCCCAGAACGATTCCTCTCGTATTGTTTCGCAGCATCAAAGGCGACTCCCCCGCTCCCCCGCCCTCCCGCCGCCCATGACGGAAATGAAATATTGAAATATGCATCGCGTTACAGTGGCGGCGAATCCCGCTTCCGGCGGAAATGCAACAAGGCAGTTTTGAGGAATATGCATTTCCGGAACCGTGACACGAGATGCAGGCTGCAGTTAACAAGGCAGAATGGAGGACTGTGAAGAATGAAAATACTATTTTTATTTCGCATTACAAACACTTGCCCAGTATCTGTACACAGTAACTTATTTGAATGGTTTTGTTTCTGAATTATTCATATTTACGATAGCTTACTTAGTAATGAAATTGTTAGCTTAAATTTAACCATCTTCTGTTTAAATTGTCACCAACTATCCATAAAGTTGATGATAACAATCTTCTGATCATCTTCTTAAACTATTTAAGGACATCTTGAAAATAGTCTGTTATGTTAGCAAATACACAAAACATGGGAATAAATGTTGTCAATTTATTAAAATATTATAATATGTAAATGAGATGCAGATATACATGATATTTTTTAAAAGATAAAGAACTAAAAACGTGATGAAATAAAATAAGTGACAATCATGGTAATCGCCATTTTATTTATTGGCTTTATTGGAATAATTTTATGCCATTAGGTTTTAAATGTGATTTTGATAGAACGTTTAAGAAATAACATGCACAATGTGCCGGCGCTGTTTTAGCCCACGTCTAAATTTCAAAATTAATAATGAAATGACAACCCAAATTGAGCACAAATCAGCATATTAAATGGCCTATCGCTAAAAAAGTGTTGCCAGTTTGAAAAACAAACCTCTAAAAACACACCCCATGCATAAACACTAATGCCATAAAATTATCTTACCAACAAAACCAATACCATGACTTTTACCGCAATTTTTAAGTATTTTATTTCATTTGAAAGTCTTATATCTATCTATACATCTATATATCTAAAAAAAACTCTATAGTTTGTTTGGAAGGCTGGCAGCAATAAAACAGCGTAACATACTCTCATTGTACGCTACCGCCATCTATTGATGAAGGTCGAAAACTTTTAAAATTATTGTAATTGGCATAATTTAAAAAAACATTATTTCATATTTTTAAGATTGTTGTTTTGCTGTTAATTTTCCTCAAAATAAAATAAATAAATAAAAGAGTCATAAGTCGTAAAAGTTAGAATATAAATGGCATTAGGGATTGCAACGGACTGAAAACTATTTTTTTGCCATTTTGTGGAATGCCATAATTTTACCGTCATCTGATTTTTTAAACATATTTTTTAAATACTGATGTGAACACGGAAAACATATCCAACAATTTTCTTACTATTTTTAAAATAAGCTAAACGCTTGTGCTATGAAAATAGGTCTTACTATCTGGTATCTTGGAATGGGGTTCGAACCACCGACCACCAGATCACTAAGCAAGCGTCATGACCATTACACCAAAAAGCTACTCATTTTTTTATCCCGTAAACATTTTTATTATGTAAAAATTTGAAAAGAAAAAATACTATATTCTCACAACGAATACCAGATTCTCATACTTGATAATAACTTTTTTTATTATAATTAATAATAGTAAATACAATATTAAGGACCATGTATTGCTATTTTTATATAAAAAAGTTTATACGATATCTCTACGAGAGAGAACGGGCATTTTCCTTGGCTTTACCCAACCGAGTTTCCCCAGGGTATGCTTGGCTACAATAGTCTAGAGACTAGAAGGAATGTGTATCTGATTACGCATTTGTATCGATTGTTGCGCGGTATGATCCATAATCCTCAAATTATGCGGAGCATTGGTTTGTATGTTCCTGATAATTACCTAAGACAGCGTCCGCATAGATTGTTTCACATTCCAATATACAGGACCAATCTGTCAATGGTTATACCTGTTGGAAGAGCTACTGCTATGCTTAACAATATTACTCTGGACATTGATCTGTTCCATGTCTTAGAGAGGGTTTTCCATAGCAGGAATCTCCTACACCTTTGATATGAATAAATTTATATACTTACGTTTAATATTTTGTTGTTTGTATATTTTCTCACTTCTTAAAAATGTTTACGAATTAAATGTATGTCTGTAATGTAAATGTTACTTAGAAATTGAAAAATCTTAAAAAAAGTGTGTTGATTATCACAGTCCAATATTGGCTAATTTAACAATGTTGCTTTCACGTGGATTCCTATAAATTTGTTGAAATTAAATAAAACTCAGCAACCAAACCACGTGATAAAATGCCGGAACATGCACCATTTACAGATTATGAACACAACAAATTGAATTTTTATATTAAAATCTAGGGTGTATCGCATTACTCGCTGTAAATGGAAAACAGGCCTGGTGTAAAATTTCAATTAACGAAAATAAATTCGTTCTAACCACAGTCGCCACGAGGCGCCCTTGAGAACACTGGCCGGGAAATTGAAACATTTGTTTTCCATAAGAATACTGACAGTGATTGTCGTATTCACAGAAAAAAACGAACATTTCATACGTTTAAGAGACAAGTGCAAATAAATTTGAACCACGAACTCAAAAGAGACTCGGCGTTACTCACCCGCAGTTTTAAAGTCGATAAAATTGTTTTGAATTCTCCAGAAAAGCGCTGTTACTTATTTACTTACGAGGATACGTCCTGACTGCGTGATCCCGAGTCAGGACAATACCGCCGAGAGGAGTAACAGACTTTGTTTAAAAAGTGGTTGTATTTGACATTTTCAACGATTTGGTTTGCATTTCGTCACACGAACAATTTTTGCGCGGGGGCATAATTTCGTAATTTTTTTTTGTCGTTCGGAGATGCGAAATATTTTGAAATAAATCAAGAAAGATGGAAATAACAATGTGTGAGATGTACAAATGGCAAAGAGAAAATACAATTACAATTCGCGTCATATCGCTTCAGAGAAAAATATTTGAGAATGTGTTACAAATATGTGATTTTCCTTTGTTTCCTTTACTGAATCAGGAGTTTTTTATTCAAATTGACAATTCTAAAATTATTATCATTATTTCCTTAAATTTTATGATATAGTATAAAGTTTACATTTCTTTAAGAATTGTTAGTGATCTGCAAAGATAATGAAAATAGGGAGGACTGTCTTTGTCAAACAAGGGTAACTTATACATATTGAACTGTAACATAAAATTTTGTTCTGAAAGTACATTTTCAGAAGGAAAATTAAAAATTTCGAATAATGATTTTACAACTTCATACAAGACAATTTTTCCCAACAAATTACTTAACTATCGATAGATAAATGGCTAGTTGTACAAAATAACGTTAATGAAATGGTTTAATTATTTTTTATGTAGTTCTTAATATTATGTGTTTTTTTTAATTTTTGGTATGGTCTTTTTTCATTTACATATAATTCTTCGTCTGGATTGTTTTTGGAAATCTTTATTAATATTTTAGATAAGCACATACCAGAATATACAGCATTAACAAAGAGACTGAAGATAAAGAAATGAGCGCAGTCTCGGGTGAAGAATATCATTGTCACTACTAAGAAGCTAATGTTTGGCAATGGGCGGCCATATTATAAAATCCCACTATGATCGGTGGTCAAATTCTTACACGGCATCCTTGAGACCAGATAAAAAATTACTAAATGGACTCCGGAGTATCCTTGGTTAGACGAAATTGTCAGAGCGGTAATGGTGACCATTTAGAGGTCTTTATCCAGTAGTGGATTTAAAATAGCGTATTATGACGATGAAAATGATTAACACAGCGAATTTTTTTGGAAAAAGTAAAATATGTAATTTAAAAACTCGAAGGTCTCGTTGGAAGATGTTAGGATGAACAGGCAGCCTGAGGTTTTGTCATTTGCACTTGGGTGACACCTGCCCATTCGTAAAATGGTTTTTCCAGTTCGTCATAGAAATATTCTTTTCACCCAGTAGGTTTGACCTCTGTGGGTGCATAGGTATTCAATAAACTTAGGTTGAAAAATCTAATCTGTACTCTGAGATGCGCGTTAGAGGGCTTAGTGTGTTAAACTCCATGACGAGATGTTTACCCTTTTTGCTTACCGGGAAGCTTGCTCCCTTTATGTGGTGTTATAGTTATAGTCCCTAAATGTATCCGGAATACTTCACACACAATTTTTGCACGAAGAAAAAACTTCTTTCATTTACTATCGCTGTAATATACACTGCTCGCACCGTTGCTAAAATTGCGTTGGTTAAATGTCAATTAAAGACTCGACTGGCCTCGTGCGCGTTAAGATTTTTATATCTAACTTGTTAGTTTTGCGATTCTTTAAGAAGATTCTTTAAATTTCTAGGAATTCCTCGAAACTTCCAATGCCTACTAGAATGCTCCAGTCGATTCCAGTTTACTCCAGAGTGTTAAGGAGTATTTGAGAGATTTCCAGAGATTTCGAGAGACTTCGATTACTTTATTTATTTATTTATTTATTTATTTATTTATTTATTTATTTAATATTCATGGAAGACCAACAGCACAACAAAGAAGCACAGAAAACTTTGATATATTATAGATGGCCAATTACAGGTCTCCACATTTAGAAATATGTTAGTAATGATAAATATTACGTGCAATTAATCCGGATTATAGAATTTCGTTACAATATTCTATTTTATAAGGTACCTTTATTAAAAACGTGTGATTTAAATTAATGAAAAAGAGTTACATATTTTGAAAAAACTACGTTTGCATTAATGAGGAACACTTTGAGTATCACGGGTGCCGTGAACAGCATAAAATGTAAAATTTTGATAATTAGGTAATTAACGTGAAATTCGCGGGCTAATTTGTTGCAGAGCATCATTTTCAATACTAAAACAATAATAATTCAATGAATATTTTTTAGTTAATTTAAAAAGTTACCTTTATGGTTGGATATATTATTAGATACAAAAAAAACTCGGGTTTCATACTATTCACTGTATTTTCATCGCATACTTTCTTTTAATATGCGTCCATAATGATGAAATTATAGTACTGTCAAAACTGATCAAAAATAAATACGTTCGCACAAGGCAATTAAATTTTTTTAAATTAATATATTAGTGTATATTAGTAATTTTACATAATAAATCAAACATTTATTTTATGTTCTAAAATATAATGATGTAAATAACATCAGCTGGGTTGAGGTTATGTTAAAATAATTAAATTTTAATTATTTATCTTCACCAGTGTTTTGAATATTCTGGCCGTCTGGGATGGGCCATTTATTTTTTTTAATATATTTTTTTTAATATAAGCATTTCAACAACTAGAAAAATACTGGTAATAATTAAATCAGCAGTTCGTAAAGCTTGATATAATGTTATTTTTTTCTCTCAAATCAGACTCGGGCAGCTATTTCTGAGAAAATTGTGGGGATATATCGGGTCGCACGTGATGATATGGCCATAATCATTAATAATATCGTCCATTAACTACTTAATGCTGTGTGGTGATATGGCGACGAAAATAAATACCCCCAGTTTACGCTGCAGCAGATATGGCGTGCGGATTGACAAGATGAGTTCCCCTCCTCGCATTCGGTCCTGACAAGACAAAACTTGGAGAAATCGCGGGGGTTCTGGAACGACTTTAATAAAAGGGAAAGAATATTATATGTTTGTGTAGCGGTGAACTGGAATAATTTTCTGTTTTGTATGAAATCTCCCATACAAAACAACGCGTCTAAAAGATCTTTTTGCTCCGGGATGAAGATTAAGAAAAGGCAAAACGAGAGTAAATCTTATGACTCCTTTTGTCAACCTTTCACAGATGTGTTCGCCCGGAGCGCGAGTGTCTCCCAGTGCTGTTGGTTTATTATTTTTATGCGATCGTGCGCCGATTAAAATTCATAATTCATAACGTAGCTAAAATAATTTTAACTATCGTTCATACTGTCCGTATATAGACATTTGACATTCGCTTCTATCGATTTTTCGACATTTTATTTTGGTTTACTTTTTGACAACTAGGTTTCGGTTTTGGTGTAGGTACAATTGATGAGATAATTAATGAAATAGAATTGACGAACACTTTTATTAATGTATCCTTAAATTTATTTTCTTTTTTTTTCTTTAGTAATATTAAGGAATATTTCAAAAATCAGATTCATCGTTTTAGGAATATTTAAAATCATTTTTAGGCATATCCTAGTGTATATGTTAAATAATTTGGAGAATATCATATATGCATTAAAAAAAGAATATTGCTTAACATTCCACGAATATTGAGGTATCACTACCAGCTGCGAAATCTATGTAGGTATACTATTTCATGGGAAAAGACCATAGATGTCTCTAACTATAGTAAATAGTAAATAACTATAATAAAAATAAATAGTCCATTTGAATATATGAAAGAAACTGATTTAGAACATATGTGGGGTATAAAAGCAAGGGTAGCAATATCCAAAAAAATTGAATGAATGAATGCTGTCCACGAGAGTTACTAATTTAGAATGTATTGAATTAAAGATTCTATGTATTCCACACTTCCAAATTCATGTCTCCTATAAATTTATGTACTTTATGTCCAAAAAAATCTCGAATACAATTAATTAAATTAATAATCCTCGAAGACTACATTATTTTTTAAGCCCAAAACAGACTTCCATATATATCTACTTTCCCATTTAAATATATATTTCTGTGAAACATCAGTAATTTATCTTAATTAAAGACGACCCCTCTGGGGAAAAATCCAGTACTCAAAAAATATGTATAAATTTTTTATTTAAAATATATGAGTAAAAATGACAAATATAAAATGATCATACATATGCAAGCTAAACCCTTATACTTGGTGGTCTCCTGAAACGACTTCGAACCTCCGACCACTAAATAGTTCACAAGACTCGGTTAAGAATGACTTAACCACTAAACCATCATTAATGTTAAAAAATATAGGTATAATACACAGGGATATTTAGAAAACATTAATAACCTTGCAGGACTATATTCCTGCTTTAATTATGAGTCGAAAATGATCAAGTAACCATGACCTAATGTCAAAAGTTACGGAGATATGCAACATCTAAGTTGGCATTTTTTTCAATATTTCTGACATATTTTTTGTAAAACGTTGCACTATCTTTACAGTCACTTATTTCGAATATGAAAAATTCATTACCTTTAATTTTCGTAATCAACATAAGTTACTGTAATCACAGTTCAACGTTTTGTAAAAAATAAGTCATAAATATTGAAAAAAAAAATGCAAACTTTGATATTGCATAACTCCATAACAATTGACATTAGGTCATGGCTGCTTGAACATTTTCGACGCATAATCAAGTCAGGAATATAGTCCTGCGAGGTTATTAATGTTTTCCAAATAACCTTGTATATTTTCGACTCATAATCAAGGCAGGAATATAGTCCTGCGAGGTTATTAATGTTTTCCAAATAACCCTGTATATTTTAGACTCATAATCAAGGCAGGAATATAGTCCTGCGAGGTAATTAACATTTTCCAAATAACCCTGTATGCATTAGTGCCAGTAATTTGAAATTGGCGCAGTGGTCCGGCCTCGGCAGCACTCATAATAGAAGCTCTCATTAAATAGGAGAATGCACCAAAAGAAACCGTTTCACACACATCAAAGAGGGCACGCCCTCGGAGACAAAATAGTCATAAAGGAAAACATCAGCGTCGTGTCAACACGGCAGTTAAACATCATTCCGCGCGGCGTCCCGGCGGCGTCGCACAGACACGGGAATGTCATATCGGGTGAGCGACCAAATCAGGGCCGGACTCATTAAAGTAGGCCGAAAAAAACTAAAAAAAAAAATTTTTTTTTTATAAATACATTTATTTTTAAGAATGTTCTTAGGTTTTCACGGCCACTCAGAATCTTCAAGTTTGTGTTTACTGGGGTATTATGCCGTGTTGTTACGACCTTTCGGGCCGACGTTTCGGATCCCATTGCAGGGTCCATCATCAGGGCTGATGTGTTGTCTTGAATGTTGGTGTTGTGGTTAAGTATCGGCTTGCAATACCGTGCCGAAGTCATGATGTGTTTGTATTGTGTTGTATGTATGATTCATCTGTTGTCTGATCACTATCTCTGCGAAGTCTGCGACGAGAATGACTTTGAAGCACCGGATACCAAGATGTTTTTAATTTGAGACCATCATCTCTATTAATGTTTATCGGATGCTTGTAGATTTCTAGTGCTTCCTTAATAAGACGCGTATGGTGACTCTTAGGCTTTCCGAGGATTTTCGGTTCGAATGCAAAATGATGGCCGGTATCCAGAAAATGCTCAGCCAGTGCTGATTTTTCTGGATGACCCTTTTGGAAATGGTACGCGCCGTTTGCCCCACGTACCTATACTTTATCGCAGTCTTGACAATCGAGTCTATACACACCGTCTGTTTCTAAGCGATCTCGATCCTTTGCTGATCTCAACATATCCTTAATTTTGAAGTTGGTACCAAAAACTGTCTTAATGTCTCTTTTCTTGAGCGCTCTGGCAATTCTGTCTGTAACGCTTTGGACAAAAGGCAGAAAGGCGATGCCTTTGCACTCAGGTTCTGTATGTTTTTCAGGGCGAACAGACCTCGTACTTATGACGCGTTGTATCTGTCGCTTCTGGTAACCATTGCCTTCCAGTGCGTCGCTGAGTGTTATCATTTCCTCCTGTAGATATTCATCTTGGCATAACCTTTTGGCCCTCGTGGCCAAAGTGTTGATGAGACCTCTTTTTTGAGCAGGATGATGGTGGGAGTTCGCATGTAGATAACGGTTGGTATGTGTAGGCTTCCTATAAACTCTATGTCCGAAACTCCCATCGGCTTTCTTTTTTATTTCAACGTCAAGAAAAGGCAGCACGTTGTCTTTCTCTATCTCCATGGTGAACTTCAGGTTCTTATGTAGTGAATTAAGGTGTCCCAAAAAATCACCTAGTTTGTCTTCACCATGCGGCCAGATTGCAAACACGTCATCGACGTATCTCCACCAGACCTTCGGAGTAAAGGATGCCTGAAGGATGCCTGAAGGAAAGAACCTGAAGTTCACCATGGAGATAGAGAAAGACAACGTGCTGCCTTTTCTTGACGTTGAAATAAAAAAGAAAGCCGATGGGAGTTTCGGACATAGAGTTTATAGGAAGCCTACACATACCAACCGTTATCTACATGCGAACTCCCACCATCATCCTGCTCAAAAAGAGGTCCTCATCAACACTTTGGCCATTAGGGCCAGGTTATGCCAAGAATGAATATGCTACAGGAGGAAATTATAACACTCAGCGACGCACTGGAAGGCAATGGTTACCAGAAGCGACAGATACAACGCGTCATAAGTACGAGGTCTGTTCGCCCTGAAAAACATACAGAACCTGAGTGCAAAGGCATCGCCTTTCTGCCTTTTGTCCAAAGCGTTACAGACAGAATTGCCAGAGCTCTCAAGAAAAGAGACATTAAGACAGTTTTTGGTGCCAACTTCAAAATTAAAGATATGTTGAGATCAGCAAAGGATCGAGATCGCTTAGAAACGGACGGTGTGTATAGACTCGATTGTCAAGACTGCGATAAAGTATACGTGGGGCAAACGGCGCGTACCATTTCCAAAAGGATCAACGAGCACAAACGAGCATGCAAACTCGGTCATCCAGAAAAATCAGCACTGGCTGAGCATTTTCTGGATACCGGCCATCATTTTGCATTCGAACCGAAAATCCTTGGAAAGCCTAAGAGTCACCATGCGCGTCTTATCAAGGAAGCACTAGAAATCTACCAGGCATCCGATAAACATTAATAGAGATGATGGGACTCAAATTAAAAACATCTCTGTTCGTATCCGGCGCTTCAAAGTCCTTC